>WBNH01005996.1:58706-92216 GCA_013401255.1 Urocolius indicus
CCCTCCCCCCCACTCTCTCCCTCCGCTCCCCCCCCCCGCCCCGCTCCCGCCTTCTGGCACGAGCCGTTCCCTCCCCCACTCAGCGCGCTCCCGCCTTCTGGCACGAGCCGTTTCCCCCCCCGCCTCAGCGCGCTCCCGCCGAGGCTCCTTCCCCAAGCACCGCCTGAGGGAAACGCGGTCCCCAACACTGACACCTACCCCCGGGGCTTGGGGCACATCGGGTCTGGAGTTTAGAGGGTGAGAGGCAAGGAAGGGTGATGAACGGCGTGGGTATGAAGGCGAATAACCAGAGGATGGGTCAGGAGAGCATGGTTTTGGGGCATGGGGATGCATCCTGACAGCAGGCTCACCGTTTATAGCCCTCGGAAGTCCTTTCAGTACAAGTTCCAGGCTCTGCTGGGCTTTGAATAACCTCAGATAGGCTGTAATGAGAAAAAAAAAAAAAAAAAAAACAAAAAAACCCCAAACTCCAAAACCAAAACCTTTTATGGGACCTGTATTCAAAAAAAGTTAACGAGCCCTAGTTTTACTGCTTTGCCCCTGGCAACACAGATCAAAGTGTGGCTGCATTTGCTTGGAAACCCAAACCACCTTATATTAAGTACCATCAAGCTCAAGGGTGAATGACCCAAGATGTGCAGCTTTGCCCCTGACACCCTTGTCATGTGTAGCGTTCCCACCTAAGGATGTGCGTGTTTATCTTTCATTTTTTTACCAGTTCACCCTCAATAACTGAGCATGATCTTTCTGAACTTGCTGTCTATATTAAAAGAGATCATCACAGAGATTAACTGAAACCTGGCTGCTGGCTCCTAACCTCGAGCAGAGACAATGAAAGAGTCAAGGTGCAGCCAAGCAATTTGTCAGATGACACCCTGTGAAGCATTCATGCTTACACAGTCTCCTTAGGAACCAAGCAATACCTTTATTACGTTCAGCCTCCAAAGGAAAACTAATGATTAACTCAATACCACATTTATTTTTAGATAGTATTGCAGGAGTGCACATCACCTTACAAACACATAAAAGATGACACAGGCCTGCCCCGAGGAGCTTACAGTTCAACTTTGACAAACACGGTGGAAAACAACGTGAACGGGAGGTGGTGGGAAGAAGCTAATGCTGTCAGGTTAATAACAGGAGAGCTTCTGAAATAAAGGGATTGTCCAGGAATAAAAAGCAAGTGACATAGTGACAAGCAGCAGTAGGAAGGACAATGTGGAGGACAGGACACTTGATAAAAAACAGATTGCACAGATAGAAAACCAAGAACCTGTAGTGTTTATAGTTAATATGTAAGAATGCATCTAGATAATACAGCATTGGTTCAGATATTCCAGCAAAGAGAACATTGTAAAATATAAAAGTGGAATTTGAATTAATAGTTTTTAATTAAAACCCTCCCCCCCCTTCCCATCTTGAATCCTCGTGTAATACCAGTTCCTGTTATGAGTATTTTGGACTTCTAAATTGGGAAGCAGGGAATAGAAAAAGCTCTGCAGATGCAGAAAAGACTCAAAGGGGGGGGGGAATAAGAGTAACAAAACCTATCGTTTTAAAGATTTCATTCATTTTACCTTATGGTGTTCTGCTTTATTTTGTGGCATATTTTGCAAATTCATGAGCCTGTCAAGAGGGAAAAGCCCCTGCTTTAAACTATTTTAGTGATTTACTGACTTAGTTACAATCTTATTATCTAACACTTTTCCTTTGTAGACAGAGCGTGACGAGGCCAGGCTGTGTTGTGGGAGCTGAACATTTCAGTTGCTGGAGCAGCTTTGCAGTTAAGTCAAAAAGAAAAAAAAGAAAGGCAAATTTTGCTGAGACTTTAACATTTGTGTCCAGTTTCATCTTAAGGATCCGGATACTCTGTTCAGTTACTGTCATAAAGTTATGTGTCCTGTTAGCACAACAGCACAGATTTTTCTCTGTTCCATTTGACAGCATCATTGTGTTAGTGCTACAAAGACCGTTGTTGATGGGACTTAGGTACTGACAGACTGGCAAAAGGAAAAAGCTTTTTGTTGCTTTGTAATATATGATGCATATGTGAAAACACATGTGAGAGGCTGTAGAAGCCAGGAGCAGTGTTTCCAGAAGGTGCAGTCACCTTTTACACAGCAACATCCTTGATTCCGAGGGCTCCTACAAGCAGTAAGTCCTTACAGGTCAGGTTTCTGCTTCATTGTGTTCAGTTGGGGATGCTTTATGGAGGAGACGAGGTCTCTTCCGTGACTAAACTCCTTGTACTTCACATATGGATAAGGGTAAGGGGGCACAAGAGGCTTAAAAAACCCCCCAACCCTACAAATCCTAGCATTTAGGAGTTATGACAGTAGTTGAAACACTTGATTTACCTATATTTGAGCAGTACAGGTAAATTCATTATGGATTTCAATGGATGTGGCTCTCTCGTCTTTGACAGCCCATTTATTTTTTCCACAAGGTGGCTCATGCTCACAGAAACGTGCATCAGGAAGCTTCTTGGTCCTGCATCACTTGCCTGGAAAGCAGCTATGCTTTTCCACTCCAAGCTTAAGTAATCCACAGCTACGTTTCTGTCAGCATCAAAGACTGAGGCAAACTACCCATGAACAATCAAGGGTAATAGTAACATCCCAACAGTGTTTCTGCACAGAGCAAGGCAACATTTACAAGAGGCTCTCCCTCTGAGGAGCTCACCCCTGCAAGAGGTACAGCATTTAAGCAGTTATGCCACCAGCACTAGAGTTATTTCCACATCTTGCATGCAGATACAGGGGGTTTTGACGACTAAATTTGAGACTTCTTTTAAAATTACTCTGGTTCACAACTGTCAGAGTAAATTCAATCCCACAAGATCAGACCAGGGTTTCACCTTGCCCTGCATATATTTTCTCCCTCTATGATCAATTCTTAAGAGACATAACAGGTAGAAAAGTAATTTTTCCTTGGCATAACTTTCTTATTTATAGCCACTTAAAATCTCCCTGAGTTAGTAGATGCATCAGACCATTGTTTAACCAGCTCCTTTTCAAAAAAACAGTTACACTTCTGTTCCTTACCATGTTCTGCAGCAATCCCATTCCAGTCTGACTTTGCACTGCATGAGAAAGCTCTCTCATTTCTCTGTTCAACCCCAGACAACTAAAGCTTCATTGTGTACCCACGGCTGGTGACTGCAAGCCAAAAGCACACTTCCCTCCCAAACTGCAAACTGAGCCTGAAACCGTGACTCAGGGACACAAGCTCTATTCCTCAAAGCTGACCAGCAGCTTTTAAACACCGTGGCACACCAGCAGAGATACCAACCACATAGATCCACTACTTTATCAGACCAAAGTGGGAACTGCAGCAGGTGGGGCAGACAGCAGGAATAAAAAGGTGTTCTTTCACTTAGCTGCACAAGCTTCAATAGCAGCAGCTTCACGTGACCTCATGAAAAAAAAAAACCACACCAGTCTCTCTATACCACTGCTTCCCAAGATATTTATATCAGGAATTTGAGTGATGTCAGTGTGGAAGGTATCAGGTTCAGTGTTCTGAAACTGAGGTGGAAGTAATGCTGAGTTAGCACACTGACACCCTCCAACAGCCGTCTCTATTTTAAGACACTGAGTCTGAGGGCTGCAGCTCAGACACTCACCTGTTTGAGCTCTCACAGATAAAGACACACTTGATCACTGTCAAGTCATCTCAGAGCAGAAGTAGGAATCTTCCCAAAATATTTAGGAGTGTAGTAACACGAAATGTAGAAACCTGCAGAAAGCCCTCAGAAAGCTAAGCAAGCTCTCCTGTTGCTGGTGAGTCTCTGAACGTGGACTTGAGACAATGCCAGATGGACAGGAAAAGGAATTAAAACTCTGCCCTTTTAATTATTGCTCAACACAAAAGAGAGGAAAGCTGGCAAGGTCAGTAAATCATCACTAAAGCTAGAGGACAACAGAAGACGAGGAGTTCTAGAGGAGCACAAGTGTTGACAGCAGGCAGAAAGGCTGTCTGGAAACAAACACATTTAATAAAGGCAATGCATTAAAACGAATCCACAGATGTGTAAAACACTCAGGTGGCAAGTCATTTCCAAAGGAGTGACTGAGGACTAAAAGGTACCGTGGAGTGGAGTAGCATCTGAACTGCCGGCAGGAGGCTGCCTGGAGGTGGTGACTCGAGATGGCGCTGCTGGCCCACAGAGCTGCTGACACCCAGTGCTGGCCATGCCACCAGCCAGGGACTCCACAGGGATTCCAGCCATCCTGACCTGGCTCTTGCTGTGCTATAGGAAACGTGAAGACTTGTCTGAGCATTTACAAGCTCCAAATCATCAGTGAGAAGGAGTTAACACCCAGTTTTCAGGTTGTTTCTCAAAGGAAAGTCTGAACCAGCACACCCTTGTTTCCAATCTCCAGCTTTACAGCTAACGGGGCAGTGACTGAGCCTTGTACTTTTCCAACAAGACAGAAAGAAGTTGAATGACTTACTCCCTGCCAGGCTTTGCAGTAATGCAGGAGTTGGCAGTTCAGAAAGCACCACTGCTTCATACCTATTTAATTTTTGCCCCCAACCTTCCCAGAGCCGCCAGCTCAGCTCAGCCCAGCCCAGCACGTTTGAGCTTCATCCTCAGCACTGCACAGCCTTGCTCTGAGCAGGCCCAAATGGCGCAATGGTTAACGCCAGCCAAAGCTACAGAGGCTGAGCTACTGACCTCGACAAGAAGGTTAAGGGCAGAGAAGTCAACTTTAGACGAGACTTAGGAAAACCATTACAAAAATAAGCAGGTTAAGAATTCCCTTTGTATTCCTTCGGTGGTGAACAGGCCCGAGGCACCTTTATCCACATGTATTGCTCTGTAAATCAGCTTCATTGTACAATCAATCACCACATACTCTGTCCAGACAGAGCAACATCACAGAATGCTCTTAATACAGCCAAACCAGCAGCTTTTTGGTCAGTCACAGGAACCTGGCTTTCAGCAGCTTGGGAGCTATCATCAGAACAATGTAAATAAGCTATGGCTAAAGGAAGAATTACATCACCATCACCCTGCCGTATGCCCACAGGATCCAGTTACCAGACAAAGGAGTGTTCTGCACTCTTGATTCTTTTCAACAGCAAGTCAGCTCAACACTTGCAACACCAAGGTATTTGGAGCCCCAGAACTCTGCTTCAAGAAGGTTCTTCACTTTAGTAAATACACACTGCTGCTTCAACCCCAGGGTCACGTTGGAGGGAAGAAGAGGCAAAAGGCAACAAGTCTCAAAGCACTTCATCGGTAAACAAGATCCAATTCCTATCTCAAAGCTTCCAGGACTGCAGACAATTTAAAAAACACATACAAGTGGTTTGCAGGCCAGGATGAAGAGGAATTCCAGGCCTTTGAAGGTTTGGTCTAGGACCAAGCAGTCCACTAGACTCTTCATTTCAGTGTGGAAGGCAGATCCATTGCTCACAGTCTGTGTGTCATTTGCAGTAATAAAATGTTTGGGAGCTGTCAGTGCTAGCAGCCAACATTTAGCAATACACTGAAGCTGTGCTCATACACATAGGAATAAAATCCCCTTCCCAGCCTCAGAGACAGTCTGGGGTATGTCTGGATAGACAATGAAACCACTGGGTCCAGCTGTATATCAAGCTGGATTTGACCATTATGAAGCTTCAGGGAGGGATGGGAGTGCAGCTTGCATCTGAGACAGTGTCAGCCAAGGTTGAGGGAAGAGGAGGAGAAAACAGACTTCAGTGTGTTACATTTGCAAACTCAAATAATGGTCTTTCCTCCCTTTTCCCCCATCCCTCTATTCCTTTTCTCCCCAGTTTCCTGTGCGGAGACTCTGCTGCTGGAGAGTGTGATCAGGGGATCATTTAAGACACAATATCTGTGTGGCCTTTATAAAAAAAAGAAAAGTGTCATGTGTCCTGGAGTAAGGAGTGGGAAGTCTCCTCCTGCCATAGATCTGAGGAAAGCTCAGTCATGTCGTCTGGCCCTCACTTCAGTGACGAGCAAAGACTGGCAGAGCCAGGGGAGAAAAGGCCTGGCTTTCACCACAGGTAGAACCCACGGATATAGTAGGAACCTGTACAGGGGAGGTTGTTTGAAGCACCAGTTTAAACAAAGGCTTCTTCATTGGGAGTGCCATTGATTTTGAAGAAAAGTTTGGCATCCTCCATCTTCTGCTTTTTTTCTCTCTCTAGCCTGCGTCTGTAGCAGACCAGGTAGATGGGAAGGCAGAAACCCAGGAAGCTCAGACCGAGCAAGCCAACATTCACCTGCAGGAAAAGAAAAGCAAACCAAAGTGAGGCAGGCCAGGAAGACAAGGACCCAGTCAGGCATGCCAGAGTGTCAGAAGCATAGCCACGTCACTCAGCTGTGAGCAAACCAGGAGACGCCCTGCTCCGTGTATTGGCAACAGCCTCCACTGTGTTTGTATTTACACTCCTGTGCCCACAGCACCACGTGGATAAATGCTGCAAGAGTTTGTTGCTCTGGGTGTCTCACTCAACAGAACAAACAGGGTTGTTTAAGCCACGCTTCTTTTACACCAGGTTTACTGACTGGGTTGGGCACACATAGCCTAGAGATCAGGACTCTCCCCAAGACCACCCATGTCATGATCTGATTGAGCTGCACAAATGGAGGACAATGCATTAGCCCTACCCTCAGCAGCCACGTGGCTTTTCAGACATCAGCAGCAACAACCCAAAATTCACAGAGAGTATTTCTATTGCTTTTTTGAAGTCCATATAGATTTACTCTCTATTACCTGACAGATTTTGACGTGCCACACAAACTGTTGGCAGAAAGCACTCCTGCAGCCCTCTCCTTTCCCATACATCAGCATAAGGGTTAATGGGTTTCCCTCCAAGGGAATCATTATTTACACAGGGAAGGGCCCTCCTGCACAGCACCAAGGTAACAGCAGACAGAGTCATGTAAAGCTCCAGCTGTTTTTAACCTCAATCCATGCACAGGACTTCTTTTGTTTTCAAAGAAATGAGCCAAAACTCAACCTAACCACCAAGCTCCCACATGAAATCTGAGCAGAACTTGCCCAAAGAGGGTCTCCTTCCAATGGTCCCGTCAATGCCATAAAAAGAGGCTGCTGCAGAAGGGCAAAAAGGGCACTGATCAACGACTGCAACCCTGTCAAGCTGCCAAACTGAGTCGAGGGGTATCTGTCAACAGAGAAAATAGCAGCATTATTATATGTCACCTTGACTGCTCACTTCACCCAGATCAGATTACATTCCCAGTTGACTAACAACAGAGCATAGTCCCAAGACAGGCACAATATGAAGAATTTCTCCCTCCTGGACTTACACATAACTACCTCTTTCTACAGAGCATTTAGCTATCCTTGGTGTGCACAGTGCTCTCTGGAGCAGATGCAGCTGGTGACAAGGCTGCAGCCTTTCTCTCCAGGCTATTCTCATCTTGAGCTCTCAAACTCAAGAACTATCAGATCCAACACTTGTTTTGTTGTGCTTCACAGCTGTACCACAGGCAGGTGAAAAGGCTTATACAACTCCTGCTCCTAACATGAAGGGAGAAGTGTTGATATTTACAAGCCAAAAGCCTCTCTATCCAGGTGACAGCATTTGCAGATGAGCAATCACTTTAATCTGTTCATAACAATTTGCTCCCTTTAGAAGTGAGTGAAACCTGCATAACAGGTTGGTATGTGTTTTTCTTTTTAGAGGGCAAGTCTGATCCTATGTCAAGCTAAACAATACTGTTGATTGGAAAGTGCTGAATATCAGATACTACTAATGGGAAAAAACACATTTCAAACAGTCTAACATTTTTGTCTTTCCACAACTGAGCAGTGTTTAAAAAGGTTCAGGTTCAACTAAGCTTGGAAAGAAGTGCTCCAAAAACCTTCAAATATTCAAAAGAAGTCACATTCAAAGGCAAAATACCTCACTCCAGGAAGTTCCAGAGAGCTGCATTGGTTAAATAGGATTAGTTCACAAGCAGGCTAACATGTATAACAACAGGCATTTGCCTTGCCCAAGACAAAAATCTTTTGCCTCTAGCTGCCAGGCAACCAAAAGCGAATGCATTTTCAAAGCTAAGTCTTAGATGGGTTTATTTTTTTTCAGTCTGGATCCTCCAGACATCGGGACCAAAGCCTTTAACAGAAAGAGTCTGTGGATTTAGGGAGTCTCCATCTATGGACATACTCAAAACCCATCTGGACAGAGTCCTGGGCAACCTGCTCTAGCTGACCTTGTTTGTACATGGGGGCTGGACTAGATAGTCTGAAGAAGTCCTTTCCCATCTCAAACATTTTCTTGCTGTTCCTCTGTCCAACAGCTCAGGACAGAGATGCAGACCTGTTTTCAAAACCAAAACCATTGCTTAATAAGGAAGAGAGTATTTAGATTCAGTTATTGATAATAAGATGGCAACAGGATGGATGATCTGTCCTGGGAATGAGAGTAGGCATCACTAATAGTATCTTAAGCAATGCTTTACAAATGTAACTTCAGAGCAGACCCATAGCAAAGTATTCCATTATGTTAATGTTTTACCTGGACAGCAGCACATAGCTACTCATTGTAAGACAAAAATAGCCTTGAGTTTTTTACTATATAACCTTAGTGTAGATATCCTGGTCTCACATACACAGCTGTGCCTGTCTCACTGCAGTAGCTATGCCAAAAGGGTTAGCTGTTCCTAAACAAGGAAAGCATCAGGTAGGATTTTAGTCCAGGTACTGTCATATCCAGTGGTGAGGAAACAAGTTGCATCATTTCCTCCCGCCCTCAACCACAAAGACTTTGCTCCCTGATCTCCCTCTCACCTGGACAGCTTATCACCCTAAACCAGTTCATCTGGACAGCCACATACTAGAGGTAAGCAGAGACTTACACAGCTGCATAGAGGCCTCCCACAGCTGAGTGGATGAATCCTCTCACAACTGTGTGCAAAATGAAGGAAAGAATCTGGAAAGAGAAGAAAAATGTCACATCCTAGATACCAGCTAAGTGTGGCAGACCTCAACATGCAACCATTGCTAACAGCTGTTCTTCTTCCAGTTCAAAGGTGGGATTGAGGAACTCAAAACATGAAAGATCAGCACAAGGCAAGAAATTTGTGCAAAAGCACTTTTTCCTTACTTTGCAAAGTCTAACTTGCAGTGCCCCTGAGGTTAAGCACACACAAGACCTCTCCCATTTGCAGATGGCACTGCTGCCAGGACATGTCCCCAGCAAGCTGTGCCCAAGGTCACCGTGCTTCTCCATTGTGCTCATGGCCAATTCAGTTAATTTTCCACAAGTTATCATGGACAACATGCAACTACAAGCAAGGTACACCACATGGCATGCTCCAGTATAGCACAAAAAAAAAAGAAATCACTCAGCTCCTCTGCCAAAAATAGGTGGTGCCACAATATAAATATTTTAACAGGTTTATGATCCCACAGTTATCTTTAGGCACAGCATTTGATGCCAACGTAACCTGCTGCACGTATCTGTGTCATGCCTCTTGCAGCAACTTTTCTGACCATCAGCAGCTTAAAAGTCAAGCCCAGGTTAAATGCACAAACACTGCTGAGAGATCTTGGTGGGAAAGTATTTGTTATTGCACAGCTCAGCAGCAGAAACTTCTGAGCGTGAATAAATTGTGAACCAATGTTGATATATTAACTGTAGCTACTTCTTTAGGCTGCTTTCATTTCAACTCTAAGACCTTTCAAGTTCCTAAAGCACTATAGCAGTCTCCCAGAAGTGCCAGAAAGCCCTCCTGCCACCAGCTGGTTCTGCTGGCTTGCCAGACCTCCTGGCACTGTCCTGCCTGTCCTTTTGCCAGGCCCCTCCAGCACACCCACCCATTTGACCTATTCACCTGCAATGGTAGATTAGGAATGAGACAGGTGATTCCAAAGCCCACCAGCAGGACATTTGTGAATGCAAAGGCATTGGTGGCATTGGTGATCTTCTGGATTTGTCGATCACGCTTCTTTTTCTTGTCACTTCTGGAAGGATAGAAAAAAATAATACCCTTGGTTACAAAGAGCACTTCCAGCAGCTCCTGGAAATCACAGCAAGGTTCTCCACATACCACTTCAACTCTAAATCAGTTTGACTACAAGTCTGCCTGAGGAGGTGGTGGGATCTCCATCAGTGGAAGCTGAGGAACATCTGGGCAATTATTTTACAGAATCACAGAATCTTAAGCGCTGGAAGGGATCTCAAAAGCTCACCCAGTGCAACCCCCCTGCCAGAGCAGGACCACCTAGAGTAGGGCACACAGGAACTCATCCAGGTGGGTTTGGAATGTCCCCAGAGAAGGAGACTCAACAAGCCACTTGGGCAGCCTGTTCCAGTGCCTTATTACCCTCATAGTGAATAAATTCTTCCTTGTGTTTCTTTGGAACCCCTGTTCCAGCTTTCCAGCTGTTACTGTTAGCCTAGAAGGCAAGTCTCAGCCTCCCCTCCTACAACTTAGATTTCACTGATCTTAGTGGACACGGAAGACAGTTTGATTCTTTCCTTTGCCATTATCAAGTCTTCCTTCAGGCTCTCTTCTACACTGAGGAACCAGTATTCAGTGTTTCATCACAAAAAGCCCGTTCTGCAGGGCAGAGGAGGCCTGTGCTGGCTGCACGGCCCGTGGGCTGCACACTACTCACTGCTCAGCGCTGCTCTCCTCCGTCTCCTCGGAGCCATCGTCACACTCCTTCAGTCGCCAGTCCATGATGTACCCGATCACAGGTGCTGTCAGCAAGCACAGCAGCTGCAGCACCCCAAAAATGGATGTGTAGAGAGCCACTGCAGGAAAAACAAAGGTTAAAAAGTTGTCAGTCCCAAGCAGTGCCATAGCAGCAAGAGGAGAAAGAGAAAATGAACTCTCCCTCCTGCTGATCACACTCATGGAGAGCACAGAACTCACAGAGTAGCAGGAAGGGCTAAAAGAGCCGGGACACCAAAGCCCCACCTCATCACTCAGCCTCTCAGGGGCATGTCACTAGAGGAGATGCACTGTGTGCCCTTGCTTCAACCATTCTGATCTTGAACTAGTGTTCTCTGAGAAGCATCAGCCCAACAGCAGGTAGAGCTCCAGAAACAGACCCAGCAACTGCTTAGTGACAAAGAGGTTTATTCTGGCTAGGACCAGGAAGGAAAAATATATCCTATATATTCAGCCTTAGTCATCTCTCCTGCTGTGCTGTGAGCTGCAGTTACATCTTCTCCAGCCAGGAAGCTCTAGCAAGGACAAGCCAGGCTAGGAAAGTGAGGACTAACCCATTTGGTGCTGAACAGTTAAGTTTGGAGGCAGGGGGAGGGGAAATTAGCAGCAAAAAGACACAGTATCATTAAAACCTCCAACTGATGAAAACTCCCCACAGGAGAAGTATCTACATGGCTTGCAAAGGGAAAGCTGATGCCAGTAGACTTGCAAGGCACCATCCCCTCCTGTTACAGAGTAGCTCCTCTACCCTGCAGTGCTTTTTCCACTTCCTCCCTGCAGCCCACGGGATGGATCCCTAGACGTGACACAGAAAGGCTGGTGAGTCATGGTGTACCACATCTCTGAAATGAGGATGTAATTCTGAAACTGCACATCTCAGCACAGAGTGTTTACGAGAGTTACAACACTGTAAGCAAAAAAACAACCAAAAAGGACTCTAGTTTATCCTTCCCAACACATTTCTAGATCTAGCCAGAGCAGTACAGCCAGGATTTACACCAAGATAAAGTTGATAACAGAGAGAAGTTTCCAACAAGCCTTGCTACAACTGTGTAGGAGAGAAAACTCCAGCAGTGCTGTGTGCTGTGCCCAGGCATGGCACCTGATGATACTTTCCTGGCTCCAGTTGCTGGCAAGGAAACTAAGAGAAGCTTCCAATTCCAACCCCTAAACTCACATTCATGCCCCTATTACTTCTGCAAAGGCAAGTCCTGAAGTGGCCCCACATCCCATCTCATTAATAGCAACTTCTGCAGCCAAGAGAAGCAGGTGGCATCACCCTGTACAAAACACTCCTGGAGCTGATTTGCTTTTGTCTGGTTATTTTTTTAATAGAGGGTAAGAAACAAGCCCCTCTCATCTTTTGCAACTTCATGCTATTCTGAACACTTCATCTTAGGCTCTGAACAGCAAGAGTAGAAGCCGAACTGAAGCAAGGAAAGACATTTCTGGGGTGAGCAAGAAGAGGAGGGAGAGTAGCTGCTACAAAGCAGGGCCTCCTCAAGTTGTCATCCTAAGAAACACTCTTTCCTGAGTAGACCAAAGAAAGAAACCCTAGGAAATACCAGCAGAAGTAGATATGGCCTAAGTACAAGCCTGCGTGGAGCAAAAGGTGCACACAGGGGCACAACCCTTTACACTCACTGTTCTACACGTCTTTCCCTCAAAACTGTTCTGAGCAAACACCTCACACAGTTGAGTTCTCCAGCCCAAGGTGACTGTAAAAGATGCTGCCAGATTTCAAGTTCTAGACACAATGGGTCAGCTCTCTCCTGCTTTCCTACAACACACTTATACAGTCATTTACAGAGCTAGTGAACTCTTTGGCTTCTTTCCCCATCTTTGGGGAGTTTTCTGGAGAAAAGCAAGCCCCACACTGTTTTTTCCACCTTTAGGTTTCAGGACAGGTCTAACTCACCATAAGCTGCACAGGAAGCAGGACAGTGCTTCACTGCAATTTTAAGTCTTTACTTTCTGCATGATTTTCCTCTCACACTATTCTCTCCCCTACTGCTCCTGGGAATATTTAAACTTGCTTTGACCATAACACACGGCAGGATTGACTCAAATCTCCTCTTGCCAAGTGTTCTTGAGAGTAGTTGCAGGTGGAGGGAGCTCTCTAAACAAATTACATCTAAGTCAGTCACTGCAAGAAGGAGGAATCCAAGGGAGCAGGGTCCCATCCTCTCCTGATCTGCAAAGATTACATTTCTAGAGAGCTGGACACATCTTGGAACTGCTCTTGCAGCCTGACACTGCTGTGACTAGACAATACCACAGTTTTGCTGATGCCATGGAAACACCAAGACATCAGACTGCACTGCCAGCCCAGGCTACATGCAGAGGGAGGAGGGGGGAAAGAGGAAGAAATCTTAAAGGTGGCACAGGAAAAATGCAATAGCCCCAAGAGACACGATCCCTTTAACATGGAGCTTGGCCTAAGCAGAATTGGCAGCATATACCGTTAATATTCATTCTAAAATATCAAGGAGGGGAGGAAAAGACAAAAAATGGAAGAGAAACAATGAGAGCAAGCCAGGGTCAAAAGAAAAGGAAAAAAGAAATCTGTGTGCAAGGTAAGCAGAAAACTAAGCAGTGCTGGGAAAGGCAGGCATTGTGAAGTTTGCCCTGTTTACTGTTTAATGTCGAAACTGGCTCTTGAGCCAGGAGATAAAGAGCTGAATGCTGCAGGCTTGTCAAAGGCTCAAGAAACAAAGCAATTCAGGGAATGCCAGGGCATTTGGGAGTTTCCTGAGTTTCCTTCCCTCCCCCAGAGCTCACTCCTGTTTTCAGAGGAGTGCCTCTTGATTTATCAGCTTCATGCAATCCAGATTTAACAAGTTCAAACTGGATCTTACTACAAAGGACACTACAAGAAAGAAAAAAAAAAAAAAATTAAAAGGGCTAAGTCTTGTTTTGCAATCCTGGGTATTTTGAACAACAGTAAACTAATGTACTCTTTCCTGTTTGCTCCATGGACTGAATTAGAGCTATAAATACAGCCCCAGTCCAGTGCAGCGAGCACTCCCGAGCCTCCCCAGCACACACCAAAGCTACACAAAACAGCTATGACTTCACTTCTCCCACCCCTAGTTGCTGGGCTGAGACACCATTAGTCCAACCATTAGTCATGAAAGGCAACTGCTCTGTACTTTGTGCCTGCTTAGGATAAGCAGAGCAAATACCTGATGAAAGAGCTTTTCCCAGTGAAAAAAAGAAATCAATTGAAAAGAAAAATCCGAGAGAGAGGCTGCTTTCAACAATCCATCTGGAGAAATAACATGGAATAGTATTTAACAGATACTGGGCTAAAATTAGCTTGACATTCAAGTCTCCACCTCACTGCTCCTCTGTCCTGGGCTAGTTCCAGCCTTCTGCTAGACCCTACCAGCAGCTGTCACCTGCACTCTGACACTACTCGTTGGCCAAACAATGTGGATCTGCTGAGTAAGCAGGTTCACTGGCTTCTTGGAAGGAACAAGTCTAGGTCAGGTGCCAGTTCCAAGGAAGCAGATAATAGTTTTCAGGTCACCCTACCTTGATCTTCATCTCCAGACAGAAACTCAAGGATGGTATTCATGGCTCCCATATAGAAGATGAGCCGCAGCTGAGTGACGCACATGGTGATAAGGCTGAGCAACAAGATAGGGCTGAAGACACTCTTCATGAAGGAAGGAGAAGCTGCAGAAGGAATAACACAGTCTCTGGAAAAGGCAACATACCTTCATAAGCATGCAGTTTCAGAAAAGGCTGGATTTGCAGGCCTTCTCCTAGCTAGTCACCCCAAAACTGCGTGCCAGCAGCTACAGATGCTGGGACTTTGGCTACCAGTAACTAGGGCAAGAGAGCAGGAAGGAAGACTCACTTAATCGTGTGGATTAGAGCAAAAGGAAGCCTCAAACCATTTACTTTTTGTCATACCCCTAAGTAAGGAAGGCTTGGTCCTCATGCCAACAGTCTGCCTAAGAGACAGCAGTGACCACCTGCCCTGTCCTTCTGCAGTTACCCATGCTGTTGTCCCCACCACTGGCAACACACAGTGTGTTTAGACAAGTATATGAGGATAGGATCCCTTATATAACTGAACTTGTATTTAAACAATGGTGGCTGGCACATGGCCCTGGCAACACATAGATCACGTATCACTATCTCTATACAAGCCTGGCACAGAGCAGAGAGGCCAACAGCCCTGTGCCAGCATAAGCAGCCCTGGGGCACCCACTGAACCACACCTGCATTGTCAGACTGGCACTTCACTTCTAGGTCCACCGTAGACAGACAGAGCTTGTTGTTTTCTTGCAAGGCTGTCGGCTCCTTGGGGCCTTTCATGGAGCTCCCCACGCTGAGACGTCTCCCCACAGTCGTCACTTGCTTGTAAAACTGTTTCCCAGTGATTTTGTGGTCAAATCCCAGCCAGCTGAACTTTATTTTCACACTGTTGGGCAGTAAAGAGCATGAGAGCTGTAACACAGGGTGAGGAATCTGAGGCAAAGGTGCAGGAGTCAAAAAGGCTATGTGTGGATTTAAGGCACTACTTTCCATCTCCAAACCCACAAACAGTCTGGATCCAGAGCAGACAGATACTTCCCCCAGGCCAATTTGGCATAGGTCAATACACAAACACAACTACTGACAGATGATTTTTCCTTCATAACGCCTACAAGCTTGGAAAGTTCCACTTTCCACAGATAGTCACCAATCAAGTCCCATTCTTAATCCTCTAGAAAGTGCTGATATGGCTGAATTGGAGGAATGGTCTAGAGGACACTTACGAGTAGTCCATGTCTTCTGGTCCTGGGAAAGGTTCCAGTGGCCAATTGAAGAAACAGTTGAGGAAAACTAGTCCTGCACAGCTTGCCCAGACAAGCAGAATGAGGATGAAGGAGACCCCAAAGTCATATATAACCTGGAAATCACAAGGGAATAGGGTTTTCACTGTCAGAGCAGAAAGGTACTTCAGTATTGTTTGAATGAGGTCTGAAAGGAAGCTGTGGGAAAGAACATGCTACATTTACCTCAAGTGCTAACAGTAAACACTTTTGTGGCATGCAAGCTTAGAAGGAGATGTATATGCACATCTTTAACAGCAACTATAGCAACAACAGGACCTCCAGCTGGAGCAGCATGCAGCTCTATTACAGATGACTGCCAAAGGTTTTCACCCAGGACCTTCTTAGAAAGCCAACAGGAACTTCCCTGTTTACTTGAGGTTGGTTTACCTGTGCTACATCCTCCTTATGCTAATTCCGAAGTGAAACACCTCTGCTTCTGAACCACCAGTGACTACTGAGGCAGCCCAAGTGACCATCTCCTCTGTCCTTTCAGTGTTGGTTGGCTTTGAGCATAGTTCAGAGGTAGTAAACACCAGTGACAACCTCCAGCTTCATTACATACACACATGCACTAAAAGCACATTTAGACACGCTCCTTAGAGATTAAAAAAAGCACCCTTTCATTAAAAAATACCTTCAGTTTTTCACTTTTTCTTAACACTTTCAAGATTCTCCTGCCTGTCATCAAACAGTTTGTTCCCTTTGCATTCTCAAGGCAATCACTTGGGAAGTCAAACAACAGGAACTGAATCTTGCAAATGCACATCTCCAAAAGAGTACTTTAATAACCTCTTTCTTGCCACATTATTGCTAAATGATGCAAGACTCCAGTCCAACACCAGCAGTCACGAGTTGTGATCCCACAGCCTCACCTTGATTCCTGGAAAAGTCACAGCAGAGGAAGCGTAGGAGCCAATCATCAGAGCAATGAACGTGGAACGAAGGTCACCAAACATGTTGGGCAGCTGGGGGAAGAAAAAATTGGTTGGAACAGGCTGCTGCCAGGGGAAGAGAGGAAAAAGGAAGAAAAAGGGCAGGAGGCTTTCTTTAGAAAGGATTAAGACTCCTGGATAGCAGAAACTGAATTAGCCAGTTTTACTCCAGAATGACTTAGCTCTTCAGGATATTGCTCTGCAGGTTGCATTGGCATCTCCAGTGTCAGGGAATGTCTGCACTCCAAGATTTATGTCCTTAATGACACTGCTTCTTTCCAGGCTGACAGCATAACGTTGCACTGGTTACCTTTAGCACAGGAGTGCTTGTCCCAGACCTTGTGCTTTCTTGGAAGAGTCCCTTACCTCAACTCCACAGCCTGTTTTCCTCTCCAACAATATGTACCCAAGTTCTCTACATATCACCCTCTTTTTACTCAGAAATTGATCAACACAGGCTGTGATAGCTGCATGGTCTTTAACCCACCCTGGAACACCTTGAACTGCCAGGTTTGTTTATGCACCTTGGGTCAGCACTCAAACCTCTGCAGCAGACCAGAGAGTTCCTGTTGTAACACGAAGGAACAAACACAAACTGTGTTGCTGTTTGCATTTCCATTTCTAGCTAGGTCCCTGGCTCCTGTGAAAGCTGACTCTTTCTATGAGACAGGCTAAAGCTGATCATTTGTCCTTCAATTGGATGGCTCAGAGGATCCAAGCACACTAGCTTGGAGCTAGGTGCAGGAAGACAATCACAAACACTAGATAGCCAAGGTTATGAAGCTGCTTGCTGCAACAGCATCTCATGTGGCTTTTCCTGCCACCCACTTCACTGTCTGTGTCCTGTCAGGTGTGATGGCATTGCTGAGAGCACACCAGGCTGGTTCTGCAAGGATCTGTTGGGAAAGCAGAGCTCTCGGCAGGGACAGGTAGAAGCAGCTCACAGCAGCCCCTTCTGCCACCTCAACAGCACTCGCAGGATGCTTTCCAACCCCTGCTTCCACCCAAGACCCAAAAGCAGAGCGGAGCAGGCAGAGAATGCTATGAGACCTTCCCACTCTTCTGGGAAAGGAGAGCCCCCTCCCTGATTTTTTAAACAGCCAGAAGCAAACAAGTTCCCATCACTAAGTAATGATGCCCTCCCAGCTGGAAGTTATAGGGAGAAGCTTTGAAGCTGTAGGCTACAGAGCTCAGTTGATGCCTCCTGAAGCTGGGCAATAGCTTCAGGAGAAGAGATTCTGCTGCAGGCAGACAGAATTCCCTCCCACCTCCTTTTTCAGGTCACTTAGTCCCCAAATTCACTTGAGCAACACAACCACGTCAGCCTCAGAGGGCCTTAAAGCAGGACACTGCGGGTTCCTTTCAAGACTGAAAGCATAACCAGCATTTTATCTGTTTAAACATGTTGCCGAGCAAAAATCCTTCAGAGATGATTAGACCAAATCTGAGCAAGCAGATGCTGTCATCACGTTCCCCTTCCACAGCTGAAAAACAAATCCATCTTTCCCAGGAGCAGCATATAAGGCAAGCAAATCTGGCTTGTGTCATGGCAGGAGCAGCGTGTTTACAACGCAAGTATTCCTGTGCAGGAACACTTTAGGATCCATCTGGCTATTTATCATCCCTCTGTCTCACTGCAGAGCTTCCTATGCAGTGCAGTCTCCAGGTCCTCAGATAACCCCAGCCAGGGAAGAGCAGCAGCGATGTGCCGAGCCTGATGCTGCTGGTGAACTCAGAGTAGACACAGAGGGGAGGAAAAAAAAAAGCTGCGCTCCTCTGCAGCGAGGATCCCCACACCCATCCCCAGATCCCTGCATGAGGGAGAGCTGCCAACAGGCTGCTTTCAGGAGCTGCAGACAGGAAACACAAGCAAAGGATCCAAAGGTCTGTTACCAGGCACACACAGACACACACACAAAATCTCTTATTGGAAGCAGTGGCCTAAATAGACACCCTAGAAAATGATATCTGCAGAGGATGATAGCTGCAGGTTGCAAAAAGGCTAGTCATTGTCACCAGGCAGGGCATTCATTTCGTCTTAAATACCCAAAACAAGCTCCAGAAATTACAACAAGCAGCTGCTCCTGCTGGGGAGCTCTGAGCAGGGCAAGAGCTCCACAAACACAGCTGCTTCTTGGCTCCGGATGGTTTTCCCCAGAGCCCCGGAGATGACAAAAGACCTTTTTCATACAGCAGTCAAGCAACTCCCAGGTGGATCCTCCTGCCTCTGAGGGCTAATGGAGACACAGAGGAGGCCTGAAAGCAAGCAGGCATGTTGAGGAGAACTCGAGCCTGCTTTTGCTTCAACAGAGGCAGAAGTCCTCAAAAGGAAAGAGATTTCCTTAAAAATCCTGTTTGGCACCAAGCAAGCAGCCAGATTAAAAGAAATTGGACATAGGAGCTTTAAAGCCTTATCCAACCCTATCAAAGCAAAAACTGCAAACACTGAGCACTTGAGTGGAAAAGAAATTTGAGACTACCTGGAGGGGCAGAGAGGAAGCAAAGGTAAGAAAAGTAGTCCATACCCAGACAGAAAACCTCTCAGACCACGAGTGCCAGCACTGGCAAGACTTCTTCAGGCCTCAGTTAAAGAGCAGCTACTAAAATAACACACAATATTTAGTAAGCCATTTTTCATGCTGTCTTTATAGCAGCAAACACTGGAAAAAATGAGCCATAGCCACAGAGCAAGTGGCCTCTTTGTTTTTCTGCCACCAAAAAGATCTGATCTTCCCACTGATCTTATCCCTGCAGGCCAGAAGGGACTCTTCCACTAATTTCTGTCCATCCTGGTATGACAGCTCCAATTCCACAAGCCCTACAGTGACAGAAACTCTTAGGCTTTCTGTTTAAAGGCCAGGAATAATGTATCATTAAACTTTCTGCCTCCTCTGAAAGATACCAACTCCATTTTGCCACATTGTAAGTGCTTTTTCCCTGGAGTCCTTCATTACAGGTGTGCAATCCTAAAGCACTGAAATTATTTCCTCTTGCAGATTATTCTCCTCATTTGCCCTATGGTGAGATTACAACCTTCGATCATTTTTTAATAGCTTTTCCAGCTTGTTCCTGGAGACAATCCATGTACAAAAGATACCACATTAGTATCACCAAACCCAGTTTCCCTCCTTTTGTAAGGACTGCTTCAAAGAATACTGCAACAAGTCAAGGGATTGAGAACCAGCCTGCTGGGAGAAAGGCATTTTTGTTCAAGTTAAACTTTGTTTTCCCTATCAGGGCTGGATTGGGAAGTTATACAGACACTAAAAATATGTTCTCCAGGAAAGCCTCAAACTGCCTGCTCTGTCCAAAGCATCTAGAAATTCCTCTTCTCACTGTCCAACCAAAAGATCACAGAACCCCAAGCCTTGCTAGTATTTCCAAGCAAAAAGGATTCCCTACACAGATTGCCCCCCCTCTTCACTCCAATTAAAGGGCGCTGTTTGTAGCAGAAAATAAGAGCAAAGCAGCTGTAATTCTTTGAAAGGACAACAGGGCAGAAAACAATCTATAAAAGGCTCTTTGTGGTAATTTATCACACATGTTTATTTCTTCGCGTGAAATAGCTTCAGAGCACAAGCAGAGCCAGATTCCTGTGTTGCTGTCAGAGCCACCAACACAGATCTGTTTCCATTTCCAATCTTCGCTCATATTGGCTAAGATCAAGTCACAAGGCAGAAATCTCCCCTCTGCATTTGAACAACAGGCACAGTCTGACCTTGTTCCCAGAACTGAGAACAGCACCACTCGCTCACTCCCCTCCCCTCCTCCCCAGGCCACCACACAAGGCACCCAGGAACAGCAGCTTGTTTTGGCACTGCAGCTTGCCATGTGTTTTTATGATACCCTGGGGACTCGTTACTGAAAAATAAGGCTTTAAACCCAAGAGGCAAAGCTTTGTGGAGTACTATCCCAGGCTGGAACTCAAGAGATCTTGTTTATCCCTTGCATGGATACTGACGATCCCCCCGCTCTGCTGCCCTGCCAGCAGATCACACCATGCCCAGGTCCACAGGTGACCTGGGAGGTTTCAATATCCACTGAAACACCCCAAATCACAGCATGCAGGGAGTACCCCGACCCCACAACACTGCTGGGGCTCCTTCCACAGCCACTCTACCCCAAAGCAGCGACTGTGCCATGCCTGAGGTGGCAGAGGACCAGCTCATGCATCAGTGGGTTTGACCCATTTCCTGGAGCGCCTCAGGTCTCTTGCAGCTGACAGGAGAAGGAAGTCACCTTGCTTTGACTTGTAGGTGCACGTGTGAGCTTGACAGTCAGTGCCTGTGTCAGCCAGGACAAGCTGTTTTGGCACCAAAAGTTGATCAGCACTCACCACCTCCACACAATCAACAGCCTGAAAAACATCTTTGAGTCTCCTCCTTCAGCACTTGCTTCAGCCTCTCCTGGGCACCACACCGAGCAGTTTGTGCACAGCACATCACCCCCAGCCCCCAAGCCATAGACTTGTCCTCCTTACATCCCTCCCCATCTCCACAGGTGGAAGGGATCCACAGGGCATGACTATGTCACTAAACACAACACCTCATGACATACCAACAGTGAGCAACAGCCAGCTTGCAGGCAGAACCACAGAGGGTTAAAAGAAGCAGCTGCCAAGAAGCAAAATACAGCTGTTTGAACAGTCACCACCACAGCTACACCATGATGCAGGTGAAGAAGTGCTCCCTCCCACTTCTTAATCACTATTCACCTGCCTGATGTACCAAAATGGTACAAAGCTGGTGAAGGATCCAGAGAACAAGTGTGATGGGGAGCAGCTGAGGGAACTGGAGATGTTTAACCTGGAGAAGAGGAGGCTGAGGGGAGACAGGAGCAGCCTCTATAACTCCCTGACAGGAGGCTGCAGTGAGCTGGGGGTCAGGCTCTTCTCCCCAGTAATGAATGACAGGGTAAGAGGAAACAGCCTCAAGTTGCCCCAGGGGAGGCTGAGATTGGAGCTGAGGCAGAACTGTTTCCCTGAGAGGGGTGTCAGCCCCTGTGCCAGGCTGCCCAGGGAGCTGGGGCAGTGCCCAGCCCTGGAGGGATCCCAAAACTGTGGAGCTGAGGTGCTGAGGGCTGTGGGTCAGTGCTGGGCTGGGCAGGGTGACGGGAGGGCTGGGCCTACAACAGCTTCAAGGGCTTTACCAACTGAAATGATTCTGTGATTCCATGAAAATGCCTCTGTGCAGCTCTGTAGAGGTGCACAAACAGCTACATCTGGATTTGAGACATCAGGCTTGAAGCCGCCTCAGCCCTTTACAAAATACTCTGCTGTCTAGAGGGGATGGGCTTCACCTGAGGTGTCTGTAAGCTCACAGCATCACTGCTTACTTCACACCTCCTCAAGGCTTAGACCTCTTCTTGGTAGATTTGACCTTCTTTCCCTGCCACTAACTCCCTTAGTGCTGCAGAGATAGCTCACTAATGAGGGTACTAATAAGTGGCTTCTGCTTACCTCTGGTGCTAAAAGCCACAGTACAGCACATCCAATATATTTCTGCTCTATCCTTGCTCTCTATCCTCCCTCCTATCATCATCAGGAGCTCTAAAATAATCTGTGACCCCTTAATAACCACCCAGAGAGACAATAACCAATGCTGGCAGCAGCAGAATGGTAACTTTCTCCTCTCCCACAGCAGTACTGATGTGCTCCTCTCGTCCTTGCTTTTATTTGAAGCATGGCACAATGATATTTGCCTCATAGTTCTTTGGGAGTACAGCCAAGGCTTCCAGAGGAGAACAAGACATATGAAGGAGAGTGACACCTGCACAGAGTTTTGAAAGCTTTGAGTATACGAAAGCAACAGCAGCAGCTGCGTCACAGTACACACAGTGATATGTAAACCCAGCCTTGGCCAAACTGAGGCCTCAGGAGTTCAGCCAGTGGTCTGAGCTTTGTTAGAAGTACCCTTAACAGAAAGTTCAAGGTAATGCAGTCCAAATGTGAAAGCTTCCTATCACAGCTCAAGAGACATCAGTGCTTCCCAGACTCTTCACTGGGATCCTTTCCCCCCAGGCCTTGTTTCAGCCACACTGACAACAATCAGGGTAATGAGGGAGAAAAATCAAGCAGCTACTTGAAGAATGATAGTGCTTTTGTTTCCAGACAAAAAGGACCCCAAAAATATAGAGACCCAGCTGACAGTTGCTGACCAATGCTTGCAAAACAATCCATGGAATAAACAGACCTGAGCAGGCCGAGCAGATGGAGCTGGGCACATTGAACACAGCACTTCTAAGGAAACTTGGAAAGGAATCCCATCCCTCTGAGAGCAAAAGCTTTTGTGCTCAAGAATAACCATTTTTTTCTGGAGTGAGATGCAAACTGTGCTTGCAGAAAGCTTGTCATACTCATCTGTGCTTGCAGAAAGCTGGTCATACTCTACTCATCTGCAAATGTTTCTGCCCTGTGGATTCCTCTTGCAGTATGTCAAAGCTAAATCCAGTGCAAACACACATCCAGCCTGTGCCAGGTAGCTGAGCACTGCATGTACAGGCATATGAGAACTGGAGCCCAAGACAAAAAACACACTTCTTGCCCCTCCCCTCCACCTGAGATACAAGGGGCAAGGTAAAGCAAGAGAACCAAAAATAGAGGAAAAAGCCTTGGAATACTAACTTAAGTATTTGGCTTTCAAATAAAAGAGTGACTGACCCTTTGTACCAGACAAAAAACATGTGCTATTCAAGCCAGAAGCAAAAGATCCACTTTGTTCTCTCCTGCCAGCCCAGCTCCCAGCATAGAAAGGAATAAAATAGCCAGGTAATAACTCTTCACTTACCGTAAGCGAAGTGAATGTCATGCACATCCCACCAAAGCCATTCAGAGCAAGAGCAATGAATATCAGCACAGACAGAGCTGCAACATGAAAAACCAACACCCTTAGCTTTTGGGTGGAGAAGGAAAAGAGAGAGAGCCCTGAGGGCCTGGGTCTTGACACTTACACTTAAAAACCTCAATGGATCACCACCCTCAGGACAGGCCACACTGTACCTGACCCAGCATCCATCTCCCTGGGCACAGAGAGAGGGCCTGAGCCATCCTCCCAGAGTTCATGATGGGACCATCTCTCTCCAGGATGGAAAGATTTCTTTTAATGAACAGACACACTGATGCAGTTTGTCTGAATGGGTCTTAAAAGGAAGATTTCAAGAACTGGATTCAAAGTGTCATCTCCCTGTCTGGTCTCGAGGAGCAAGCTCCATCTCTCCCTGGTGAGAAAGGTGATTATACACCATGTGCAATTATCTATTTCCCAACCCTGAAAAAGTCATTAACCTGTTTGGAACTGATCCTTCACGAGACCTGGCCCTGCCCAAAAAAAAACAAAGCTGAGACCTGGGCTATGCCAGAGCTTTGGCCCTTGCCATGTGTTCTATTTGGGCTGTGAAACACCAGCTCTCACAAGAGAGCAGATGCTTGGCTCATGTCCTCAGCCAGACCCCAGCACAGCACTGGAGCTGTGACACACTTGTCTGCTTCCCTAAAAAACCAAAAAACCCCAAGTCACCACTCCCAAAGCCCTCCCAGCTCAGCAGAGAAATGCCCACTTACAGTCTGGGTTGCTGGCACCGTAGGCAATCAGCACACAGGACACAGCAAAGCAGGCACTGAAAGGAAGCCAAAAACCATGAGTTGCTTACAGACAGCCTTACATGCAGTGAATTATGTTTGCTTGTACCTCCTCAGCAGCTCTGGAAGGAAGTGCTGTATGATTTCTGTAAGAGGAAGGGAAGTTGGCCATTTGGAAATCAAAATCCAGGGCAATCCCCACGTATTACAGACAAACCTTGCACAAGGGCTGAGGCAGCAACCTTCCCTCCCACAACTGACACAGCTCTTGCTGGACTCAAATTCCCCTCTGGTTTTCCAGCACAGAGCTTTGGTCACCTCAAAGTGAGGGCTAGCAAAGACAACAGCAGCCTTTGTTCTGACACCCAGCTGTGATCACAGCACTCAGCCTTTATCTGCTCTTCTCTGGTGGGGTCCGAGTCAAACATTTGCCCTGTTTTCCCAACTCTGCCTATGGCCCAGTTTGGTTTCTGGTATGGTTCAGTGCATTAAAACTCATCAGTGCTGGGATCCACCATGCCCAACAAGTCACTAATCCCTCCATGCCATGACAGAAGCCTCTACCAAACTTATTATTTCGACCAAAAGGCAACATAGAGCTGAGAAGGGCCCTAGGAAAGGCAGGCAGGACGTGTTTATCCCCAACTCAACTCTCCAGCTTGCAAATGATGATGTAACATCTTGGTTTTGTGCCTCTTAGAACATAGCTCCCAGCTCAAGGAAAAAGCTATCCTCTGTGACTCACAAATGACTCTGCTCTTCCTCCAGGCTCCATCTGGCCAGAGAACACAGAGCAACACTGGAAAGCTGTAGTGTGGACACAGAGTCCCAGGCCCTTCCCTTATGGAGCAATTCATTGTGTTGGCCAAAATCATCCCAGAGCTACTCTGATGTGTGGTTAGCAGGTCCCAGTAGATCCCAGCCCCATCCCTCATCCAGTTCCTGAGGCTGCAGGGACCCCACAACAGGCACAGCACCCATCTTGCCCCAAACAAGGGCTGAATTTGCCCCTCAACTCTCCTAGAGAGCCCAGGACACCAACCTGCCGAGCAGCCGCAGCTTGCGAGGGCCGTACTTGTCCATGACAATTCCCAGGGGGAGGGTGATTGCACTGAGCAGGAAAGAGCCAATGGTGAAGGCCAAGTTCAGCATTTCATCCTGGGCATTGCAGGTAGGCCATTTGTGCTCTGAAGCTGTGCTGTTCTCATATTCAGGGTTGCTGGTGGTGTTTCCTACACAGGATGACAGAGGAGCATCATTGCAGGGAGGAGGGAAGGGAGAAGCCTCACATGCAGGTTGCCACAAGACACTGCACATGCATCCCTCACACTCCATTTCTTTATTATAACCAGTGAGAGATGGGGGAAAAAAGGAAAAAGCAGCGACAGAAGGACAAGGGAAACCTGATGAGCTCAGCTAGGAGCAAGAAAATAACAGGCAGGCACCCAGGAGACAAGTATCCCAAGCAGCAGCAGGGCAACAACCTGAGGACAGAGATTTATTTATTCATGAAGACAGCTATGCAGCAAGGCCCTAAACTGCAGGGGACTAACCCCAGCAGAACCTGCAGAGACTCAAAATATAAGGTCCTCCTAATCTACAACTGGCATGATATCACAGATCTTTTTCCACCCCCAACTAAGCTGGGAGCAGTAACTACAGCCAAATCAGTTATTTTGGGTCCAGGCACTGGGCTGACAAGGCCTGGCACTAAGCAACAGCCTGCTCAAATGAGAAGCTTCCTATCCTCACTGCAGGCATCAGGATGAGGAATGGCTTTGCAGTAGCCATCCTGCTTCCTGACTGCCCTGGCCCTGAAAAATCCTTCCTGTATTTAACTACCCTGTCCCCAGGAGGGTTGGCAGCTCACCTGCCTTCTCCAGCTGGTAAAGGATTGATGCATCTTTAACTTCTCCTCTGTAATTAGCATGTTCTATTCTTTCCAAAGGGGTTTAGGCAATATAGATCAATTATTATCTCCAGCTTTCTGTTCTTGCCCTTACATGAGGAGCTCTGCAAGCAAACTCCCACGCTGAACAGCACCCACATTGTGTAAGAGACAGAAACAGGACAGTTCAAAAGAAAGAAAGGAAAGAAGTTCCCTCTTCTTTGCAGCAGCAGTTTCACTGCCTGATGTCAACTGTACTCCTTTTACAAGCTTATCCCAAGGTGGCTTACAGCTCCAACTCAGCATGTCTGCCTTTAGACTTTCACTAACCCAGAGCTCCGCTGCACTCCACCTCTCCTTTGCCCAACACTTATCTGAATTATGAGCAACCTTTGCTGCCATGACAAAGCATTTGCTTTCTCACTGCTGCCACAAACCAGTGACAGAAAACACTCTCCTCCATGTTTAATAATTGATCTGACAAAGTTCAACGTTAAAGGAGGAACAGAAAGTGAAGTCAGCTACATAACCATTTGCATGAAGCAAGACTAGAGATTCCCAGTGAGACCCAGTTAGTTAATGAGCAGGAATCCCTCACATACAAGTGATTTCACGTTGACTGCTTGGTGTGGCTCGTGGAGGAGATTCCCTTGGCTGCTCTTGCCCTCTCTGCAGAGATCACACAGCTCCATCTTGAAACTCCCTCCCTTCTACCCAAGCCCCAGCACCATTACAGTTACTGGGCTCACCCTGGCTCTTTTAGCTGGCTAAAAACAACCCTCCCAGCTCCCAGCTTTGTGTCCTAAAGTGAGAAATCATGCTCCACCTTCTAGACATCAAGTATTAGCAGGAATTCAGAGGCTGTTGTCTGAGGTTTACCAGCTGCCTGCTGTCCTCTCCCAGTACTCCAGGGACAGCATTTCTCTATTTGCATTGCTTACACCAACACCTTTACCAAGATGGTCTCAAACTGCCTGTAGGGAGTGATGACTGTTTGTTCTTTCCCTTTACCATGTGCTCCTGGTTGATAACTTCATCTGTCCCCCTTCTCTTGCCCTGCTAGTCATGGATAGCCACAGTAAGCAACAGTGATAGCCCTAAAAGGTGACACAGCCTATCAGCATCCCTTGTGCAGGGAAGACAGCACATCAGCCTGAGGCTCCCAGTTCTCAGAAATCACTCCTGGACAGACTCAGGAGGCTCTCTGCTGTTTTCACTCTACATCACAATCTTTTTCATCCATCTTTCCCTCACAACCTCTTCTTGGTGGGGCCCAGCATCTCAAAGGCTGACTTCTGACAGCATCCCCATGAGGCAGACACAGGCACACAGCTTCACCCACAGCATCGAGGCTTTGTGGGCTCTTCACAAAGATAAATTCATAGGAAACAGATGTGGGTGAGAGGTTAAACTTGGGAAAACAAGAGGGGTAAAAAAAAGAGTGACAAAGTAGTAGTGTTTTCCCTGTGTCAGCACTCTAGAGAGTTCAGCTGTGGATTGGAAGAAGGGTGGAGAGACATGGACAGTGCAGTGACCTTAACTTCTGACTGCGTGTATTAAAGAGCCTGTCAACCCTCCCTACAACAAAGATCTTAAACCAGAAATATTCTGCATTTAAAGCTGGAGTAGATGAATTTCTGCTCATGCACTGATGTGAACAGTGGCAACATGATCCCCAGGAGCTCACACCTGTGGCAGACCCTCTGATACCACACACCATGAGCAACAACACTAAGGAGGTGAAGAGGACACAGCTCAACTTGGCCTGCTCTGAAGGCTTACTGTAGCCAGGAAGGCTGGGAACAGGGTGCCAAACTTCAGGCCCTGCTTGTACCTACCACCTTGTTTACAGCTGCTGGTCGCCAGCTCCGAGGAGGGGCCAGGCAACAGAGCTGTGTGGAAATACAAATTGTTTGTGAAAATAGAAGCAGCCCCTGAGCAACAGGAGCAGATCCACTGAGATGTAATGGAAACGATTCAAGCAGCCCTTGGCACCCTGATATCCTCTGATCCTTTGAGCCACCTCCAGAAATAGAACATTTTGGAGGGGCTGCAGGTGTGTGTGAGGTCCAGCCAAGAGCCACCTCATTGGGGAGCACAGATTCACATGCCAGCAGGTCACCAGCACAGGAGAGTGAGTGGCAGCACACGACACGCAGCTAGAAGGGGATTAATAGGCAGAGAACCTGCCTAACTACTCACCTACCTAACACACCTGGTTACAGCAAACAGCCCTTTCCCTCAACCTCAGCTCAGATCCTGTTCCAGATCATTGCTGCCACACTGCTGGGGAAAAAATAAAAATCTCCTACATGCCTGGTTCCATCTGCAACAGTACTTTGGGGAAAGGCTGTCCCTGTGCTGACAGCACTGCCTTCCCCAAATTCTCCTGCACGCAAGCAAGCCAGGTGTGATATGCAAGGGTGCCAGCCTGGTCAGCCAGCAGCACAGGCACGCTCCATGTGTGCTCACCACTATCTCACAGTCAAGCTAGAACAAGCTGCAAATCTTTACCAGCAATTACAAGAACACACTGCCTATTTTTACAATGCTCTCCCTACAAGCAGCAGGATTTCTACTGTCCAATTAGTAGTTTGAGTTACTATTTAAAGCCTGAGAGCTTAGGTGAGAGGAAGGCTGCCTTGGTAATCATTTCTGTCAGGCTCATCGGTGGGATTTGTTCAGGCTGTTACTGGAACACAGAAAGCCATCCTTTCCCCCAAATGAAGTGCTGTAGGTTTCAGGAGAGGGTCAATCATTAACTACTCTTTGCTGACCTCTTCAAATAATCCCAGGCACACACCACATTACCAGAGGAACAAGTCTGGCTTTTTCAAGAGTGACTGTCATCTCTGACAGCACAGAGGAGGTTTCCTTTCATCTTAGTTCATGGATCAGACCCAGCTAAGGAGGCAAGACCACCCCCCTAGTTGCTCTGGCAATGGCTCTGTGGGACACAGCCTCACCTTCCTCTTTAAGAAAAAAAGGATAAAAATCAGGGGCCAAAGAGTCTGGAAGCTTTGGTTAAATTCAAAAAAAAAAAGTAATCACAGTGACCGACATGTGCAAACAACTGATCTGCAGCCTGCCCACATAAGAACATGTTTTCTCTTTTCAGGATGGTGTCATACTTCTGGGAACTGGGAGGAGATGTTCTTGCCTTATACCACTGCAAATGCAGTTGGTTTGAGTTTCCCTCTCTGCCTTTCCATCCACCTGCACTTCCCAGACCTCTCCCCATCCTTCACTGGGCACTCAGCTGAAAAACCTCATCTAACCCAGGCCCAGTCTCCAGTTGAATCCTCATTCTCTGCCCAGCTGCAGTTTCCTTTTGCAGCAATTCTCACCCCTGGCCAGCACCTTCCCTTGCAGCTGATACCACCCACAGCTGCTAATCAACACGCTGTGCTTCCTGTACAAACTGAACACTTACCACATTTACTCTTTTTCCTGTTTACAGGGTCACATATGCTGCCTTTTCACCAGCCATCCTCACATCTTACCAGCTTAGAAGGGACCTTCAGACCCCAAGCTCCCCACCACAGCCCCCAAATAAGAGCATAAAGCTGTTAAAGCAGCACCTTCCCCCATGCTTGTGTTAAGCTGTTTCATTTACAGCAGGTTAACGTGACTTATCCCTTGGGTTTTCTTGCAGCCCCATCTGAAGAGGAAGGCTCTGGCCAACTGGCTCCTTATCTCTGCTCTTTGTGAACAGATTAGCAAGTGCATGATTTCTCTAAAGCAGACCCCTGAGCTTCCCAATCCCACCAAAGCCTCAGCAACACAAGACCCTGACCGGATCAAGTTCCCCAACAGCAGATAAGGCCCCAGTTCTTGATAAAGGCTGCAGGATCAGCACTTACACTTGAATAAAAGATGCTGCTTCAGTTGGTTAAAGGCCAAGGAGCAGTGTAGTAAAATTAAAATGGGAACAAAGTGCCCCAACCATGCTCCTTGTCAGCACATTTCAGACATACCTCTCAGGATGTGGCCAAACCTGCTGCCCAGCACAGGTACAACCCCCCTACTCAAACCCTGTTGCACAATTGCTTTAAAAGTCTTTGTTATTTTGACATAGGTGTGGGGTTTTTTTTGCCCAGGTGTCTATCTCCAATCTCATGCACCACAGGTGAGTCCCAGCAAACCCCACATCTGCCCAGAGCTCAGGAAAAAGCTGACACCAGAAGCCAAGAGCAGGCAGGGAAAGAGAGGGATCCAACAAGAAGACAAGGAGCCCTTCATGAACTCCAGTCACTTTGTGGGCAGCTGCTGCTGCTGCTGCTTTCAGAGAAGAACCTGCAGAAGGGACAAGGTCTAGTTTTTCTCTTTTGGTGAAAGGCATCAAAGTACAAGAGCTTTCACTGACAAACACAAAGCCCTGCCAAGAACCTTTGGCTCATTAGGAAAAGTCTCGTTTTTGTTTCTGCAATACTTGCATGCACACCACAACATCAGAAACAACAAGTGCCCAAAAGCTACCAGTCACAATTTGTTTGCACCAACCTTCCAGCCAAGTGCCCATTCAAGCTGCAGGATTCAATAGGCTGTGCCAAGAAAGGCAACCACTGGGCCATTCTAGTTCCAGCAAAGGTCAAACCCAGCTCGGTGCTGGTCAGATAGGGCAGTTGTGAGTGAATCTGCTCTCCCCCCACACTTGGGCATCAGGCTCTTTCCTACCAAATCACTGAGATTATTATAAGACAGAGAAAGTGAGTAAGTATGAATGAAGGAAGAAACCAGCACAACTAGTCTCCAGTGCTCATCACAAGGCATCACCAACTCAGGTTCAGCAGGGATGACCAGATATTTTCATGACAATGAGAACATTTGACTACATAAATCCCTTCTCAGGGATTAAGTTCTTCTGCCTCAGGGCAAAGGTTGGTCACTGGGAGGAAGAAATTGCCCCCAGGGCAGGGATTTCACCATTGCCCAAATATTTGCATCTTCCCTGCAGTCTGTGGCTTGTGCATTCCCCAGGGGAAGAGACAAAGCAAAGAAAGGCAAACACAGCTGAGAAGACAAAGTGAACCTCACTGATTTGGGACAAAGGCAGATGAACTGAAAAGCAATCAAAGCAAAGAGCAGGAGGAGGGCCCCAGGTGAAGCAGGCTTCTTGTCAGCAGGGCACATCTCAGGAAGCAGATAGTGAAATGGCTGCTCTCAGAGACAGTCAGCATTTGCTTATCAACTCATGTGTTTTATCTCAGTGGCAGAAAGCCTCCACCTGATAGGTTTAATGAGATCTTAAACAGGCCTGTGATGGAGTCACCATGGCTTGGCAATAACAGAGCAGCCTTGAACATGAGTCCTACACAGTCTCCAGCTGCTGAGGACTCTTCCTCAGGCAGTCTGAAGCTCTACTGGAGACTCAAGTGACACAAGACTTCACTCTTCATGACTTGGAAGCATCACACTATGAGCAGAGTATAGGCTGGAGATGAAACAGCCAAGCTACAGCTGGTAGAAGACTCAAAGATGTGTTTGTTTGCCAGGTGCAGCAACCCAGGCTCCACAAGACTGAGGCAGCAACCCACAGGCACACAAAGGAGAACAAGAAGCCCAAAGTATCATCCCAGCCATTCAAGTCACTTTTTGCTTGGACATTTCCCCCACTATTCTCAGCCATTATCCACTGAGGATCCACACACTTATTTCCAACTCCTTTTTATCCTCTATTGCTTCCTCTTCCATCCCCATGCTCACCAGGCTCAGAACTCAATTGAGCCTTCCCTTGCAGAGATCATCCAGGCAGAGGAAGAACTCACAGTCCAGTGGAAGAGGCTGTCCAGAAAAGCTATACCCAATCTTTAAGGCTTCTTTTCCAACCACTGCAAGGCAACAGAAACCGCAGGCAAACACATCATCACAGGGATGCCATCAGTTCTGGAAAGCAGCTCACATCCCTTCCTTCTAAGCCCAGGGCTGCAGTTCCACAGCAACCTGAGGCAGGAACCACATCAGCAAACCTCAACAGCAACTTACTGACACAAATCTCCAGAGCATCCTTACCTGACTCATGGCACAGGTAGGAATAAAACCCTTCTGCTTTCAGCATGATGAGGAGAGACCCCCAGCCCAGCAGGACAGCAGAGAAGAGCAGGTTCTCAATGATGGCCGTGAATGCCATCCACCAGCGCCGGCGATGCGCTGTAGCCAGGGTGGGTGCCATTGCTGCCTGGCAAGATGACCTCCTTCAGACTTTTAACCTGCAAAACAACACCCAGTGAGTCCACAGACACACTACATGCTGCTCAAAGGGCAAGGTAAAGCATAGTGCAAGACAAAGATCTCTACTGGAAGGGAAGCAAAGCTGCCTGCTCATTGGAAGGCACCCGCGGTGTAAAACTCGATCTTGCAGGCAGCAACCTGCCAGGTTACCTGGAGGGCTGTGGGAGCACAGGTGCCCTTGGAACAGCCCCTCCAGTGCACACACCATGCAACAGAGGAGCCATCAAGGACTCCGTTCCACTGCCTGAGCAACAGGTATGAAAATGCAGCGGAGAACTGCCTGGAGCCCACTCCCCCATCACCTGTACAGGGAAACACTTGCCAGAGCACAGGGCTTCAGCCCAGCAGGCAGAGCCTGGGACTGGGGAGGCTGCCCCATAGCCCATTGGCTTTGGTGACCCACCTGGTTTGCTCTGCCCCATATAGGAGCACAGAGCTGCTCTAGAAGGTGAGCATGCATCCTATATGTGCCATAAATCACATCTATACAGTTTATACCAGAGATGGCTCATCAAGGAGCACTTTTTGCTGACTGCCACAGCACCCAGCTGAGAGACAAAGTAGGCCACATCCCACCCCATCCTTACTGCACAGCCAGCCAGGTGCACTGGCTAAGACAGCCCATGGCACACATTGCTGCACCTCAGCATACTGGCATCCCCAGGCTGCCCCAAGGATGCTGTGGCCAGTTTAACTGTCTCCAGATCCACCTGTCCTGGTCCCTACGGACCATGGGAGCAAGCGGCAGGTTCAGGATCAAACCTGGCTGGCCAAGGGGCTACTCCAGGGAGATGCCCAACACTAAGCCAAACCCTGGGTCATAAAGCAAGTGGCCATTTTAGAGAAGCTGAATGTTTTCTCAGACTAGAGCATGCCCCAGTGAGGCTTTATGGAGAGGGAAATCAGCTGCCTACACACTACAGCCTAAAGACAGGGGTTTCCATAGGACAGAAGCCCCAGCACTGGGTTGCTTTAGGGCGCTGAGTGTCTGGCCCAGCTCCCTGCAAAGGTGCCAGGAGAACAGGACCACTCTCCAGCCACAGAGGCAGATCCAGAGCCCCTTTCCCCAGGAAGCCAGGCTGCAGCCCAGCCCCTCCACGCACACCCATTCCCCCAGCGCAGCCCGCAGCGCGTTTCCTTCCTCAGCCCCGCACCCGCACGCCCCCTCCCCAGCCCCACACATCCTTCCTCGGCACACAGATCCTCTCTGCGGCAAGACGAGCAGCAGCCTGCTCTCTCCACTGCCAGCCACCCCACCATGCACCCAGAGCTCTGCCTGCACAGCCCCTGCTCCCACCCGCACCCGCTGCCACGCGTGCTGCGCTCCCCTCATCAAACCCCCTGCACCCATCTCTCCCCGCACCCAGCTCTCCCCTCATCAA
>WBNH01006000.1:0-20661 GCA_013401255.1 Urocolius indicus
TGATCTACGTGGACCTTCTTTAGTAGGGGCTGGGATTAGATGGTCTTTAGAGGTCACTTCAACCCCCACCATTCTGTCTATCAGGAGGCCATCACAAAGGCCATGGGCAGCTTCAGCAATTATCTCAGTGGAGTTTAGTATTTTACCCCCACTTTGGGTTTGCAGTTGAAATTGTCAAATCTAATGGTGGGAATTCATTTGCAGGTGGAATTTATTTAGCCAACTGTGAGCCATAAGCTATTTTGTGGCCAGATTGTATATGGCATTTGTTCTGCATGGACATACTGTGTATCTAAATTAAAATCTTAATTAGCAAAGATGCTGATACCATAAAACATCTCAAATACATGGAATGCAAGCTTTGTACTATGGTTTTGAATACCTGCTTTCTCTTGGCCAGCCATCTTGCATAGCCTTGTAGCTCATCCTGTTTCCTGAGGTGATCTGGTTTGCTGTGGGAGATGGGAGGAGGGCACCTGCATGCTCCTGCAGCTGCATCTCATGCTTGCAAGGAGGCAGCACGGAGCCCAGCCCAGGTGTGTTGGGCCTTGCTATGAAGGCACTTAACTGCGGTATCACTCACTCAGCAAAGCTTTTGTGCTCCTGCACGAACTTGCATTCTGTTGGCCCACCTCATAAAGCTCACCTGCCTTTGCCATTCATTTGGAATTGCTTCTCGCCATCCCTTCAAAATGATCTTCTGTTACTTGTTTCTGGGTGTTACATTTTTTGGGAAGTAGTGAGTTGTGTCTTGACACCTGCTTTTCTGCAGGTAGACAAGCCCTGTCCTTTTCCTTCATGAGCTCTCCTGCCCTGTGTGTAGGCTGCTGGGCTCTGCACATTGTGTTATACCATGTGGGGATGGGAAGCAAAGAGAGGGAGGAAGAAAGGGAAGTGCCAGCCCTCTGACAGAGTGACTATTCACTATTCTCCTCGATAAAGGAGCCAGACCCTCTACCTTTGAAATACATGTAATGGCTTGTTCTTGAGGTCGATGGAAGTAGAATAGGACCTTAAATAAATGATGCAAGACATAAACACCCTTCAAGCATAAAAGCCAGTTCCTGTTTGTCTGAGATGAACAATTTGTCAGCCAAGCGTGCAAGAGAGGCAGAAGATGTTTGCTTGCAGAGGCTGGGCCTTCTCAACTTGTGCTGGCAGTGCAGAGTGCCCCTGGTTGTGCAATTCCTGATGCCCCTGCCCTGCAGAAACCAATGGATTTGGGGATTTCAAGTGCCATGGAGAGAAGGAAGGCAAAAGTGACTGTGGAGATGACAGCTAAGGGTGGCGATTCAGTCTGTGAACTTACAGCTGTGTGGTAGGTGATCATACAGGTCCTTGGGTCCTCAGCAGAATTATTTGTGGGCACCCTTACAACCCATCGTGAGGGTCTTTGGTAACCTCTTGTTTTCTGTTTCCTTTTCTATGCCAGTTTCTATAAACTGGCACAGGTAGGTTGGCTGATGGGAGCAGAGTGGGACTAAAGTCAATTACTGCCACTGACTGCTTGGCCTAAGCTTGTAGCTGTGGTGTTCTGTCCTGCTTGCATTTCAACACGTGCATTTCAAGTCTTCTGTCCTCATGGCTTTAGATACTTGGGAATCTCTATTTTGTACTTTCCTGGAAGCTAAAGGACAGAAAATACTATTCTCTACACTCCTGCTGCAGTCTTGGCACCAGTATTTTTACGGGAAGATGTTACATTTTCAATTCCATATCCATTTCAGTCTTTCCTGCCTCATGCTCTGAATAAAGATGGGATGGATGCAGCTCAGCTCCCACGGAGGCGGTGCTCCAGCAGCCTGTTGCCGCAGGAACTCAGGCCTGGCACTGAGAAAAGCTGGGAGGACTTCGACAGAGTTCTGATTTAAAATGATCTTTTGGGGAAGCTGAATAAAAGTAGGGAGGGAAAAAAAGGTCCATGGGACTCCCAATACCCAGCAGATCCCCAAAGGACCACGGGGATTGCTAATGGTGGGAAATAGGTTTGACCAAGGCTGAAGCCCAAATACAGGCCCACATTTCACTTGAGTTTGGATGTTTTTAATACAAGAGCTTAGAATTACTAATGGAGGAGGGTTACCTGTAAGTACAACTTGTGCTAGTTAAAAAATACTGTGCACGAGGGTGAAAGGGCTGGAAGTGACTCGCTTGGCTTTGGCTGGGGCCTGGGGAGGGCGCTGGAGAGCAGCGCCGGTGAACCAAGCACAGCGGGTCGCGTTTCTCTCTTCAGTTTCAGTGTTGTGAGAACGACCGCAGAAAAGTCAAGCAATAAAATGTTTGTAATGCTGCCATGACCTGCAATTGATCCTGCCAAAACCTAGTCTCTGCTGGTGGATGCAAAGTTTAGGATCAGAGTTTCGTGTCTCTTGTCTTAGAGAGAAAAATCATATCTTTACACGCTTTTGTGTTTGCTGAACCTGTCAGAAGTGAGGGAGGCAGTGGCACAGGCTCTGGAGTGGAAGTCCTGCTCTTATTGATGCTTTATCAGCAACTGCCCAGCTGCTCGTGCCTCTGAAGTACCTTCCTGTGTTTGAATCTGGGGACAGTTTGGGATGTTTCTTGGGTATCTCTCAGCACTGCAAAAATGTCACCTGAGTGCTGCCGAGGATGCTGGTTGATAGGTGAGCTGACTGCTGTGTCTTGAATGAAATTGAGGCTGCCATGGTTACTTACACATGGAGATCTCCAGTGTTGCTTTAAAATCCTTTTACTTAGACTGTCTAGAGAATGTGTAGTGCAACATTTTCAAAGGTTTGAGTAGCTGTAGATCTGCAGCAGGAACATGTAGAAATGGACTTGCATTTGCTATGCTACACTTTAATAAAATGTTTACTTGTATACCTGGACATGTAAATGTAACAGTTGTGCTTTGGAGTGAGCAGCCAGATGCTGAGCAGCGGTACACTTCATTAGAACATTAGATCTTTCTGACAACACTAAGTGGGGAACAGTTCCACTTGCCCTTATGCCACCATGGTGGCAGAGATGGTTCCCGAGGGACAACGGTTTCTTGGATCAACTGGGATGGCATTTGTGCTTCAAACCTCAAAAGTCCAAGTGTGACTGAGGCCAGTACTAGATAACCTAATGGTTAGTAGAAAGAAATGAACATTTGATTCTGTGATTTGATTAAACAATCTTGTTTTGCTAAGTGAAGAAAAGGGACAAAGTAAGGGTCAGAAGGAATACTTCTAGATAGCAAACCCTTAACAAGGCAGTAATAAAGATCTATATGTTTATGGAATTAGAGCAACAAGAAGATTGAATGGGGGATGGAATTAATTCATATAATTGGGTTGAAAAAAATGTGAAGGCAATGAAGGAGTATCATAAGAGCACACAGGCCGCCCAGAGCGTACCAGGGAATGAATGGTGGCATTTTGTTGAAACATCTTGGCTAAAATCAGCCTAAATCCTCTATTTTATTAGTGTTATTATTTTACCATTTCTATTGTGGTTTAATGTCAGCACATCTAGACAATGAGTGAGCTGGAGCTCTGGGCTGGCAGGAGCTAGCTCAGCAGCACGTGCAGGCAGTGAGAGCATCTCCTCCCTTCAGGCGCTCACCCGCTGTCCAGGACACGTGTGTTTCCCTGTTGTCACCTTACTGTTGTTCCTGATGTTCTACATCTCCATGTTTCTTCTATTTCATTTAAAAATTGTCTCCCATTTTTTTTTCTAAAGTGTTACAATGCCCCAAGACTGCATTCTCATCAGATGTAACTGAAACATTTGTGGTTTGTTACAGGGATCTCTAATGTGCTGGCCACATCTGCCGATGGCTAGATTTATTAACGTGGTGAAGTCAGCACATGGAGAATTACCTGTTCATGCATTACTGGGGCAGTTTTAACTGTCCTGTCAATACTCCTTAAATACACACACACACACACACACACGAAAGTCCTGAGACTTGATTATAGTTGATAATTGCTGTAGGTATGGGGTTTTTTTTTAGATTTTGGTTTAGGAAACAATTCTGAAAAGCTCTGTAGTGTCTTGTAAATGAGGAGCCAGCGCTTTCCACATGGCTCTATAAATAAATTTGGTAGATGCAGAAATAAGTAGAGGTATTTCAAGAGCTCGGGGCTTGTTTTTGCACATAATGCTCTGGTGAGATAACAGAGGAAATGAGCTTCCTTTTGTTTGCAAAATATCAAAACCCTCAAGTTCGTAATGTCTTTTCCAGACTGCTGGATGAGTTAAGCTACTGCTGGTCCACTGCAAGTTTCCATGTGTACCATGTTCATGAACCCACCTCCAACACCTCAGAGAAGGCAGCTAGAGAGCTCCTGGGGATGCACACCAGAGCATTCTGCTGGGTCACACTCTCTGTAGGAGAACAGAGTGCACACACCTCCCTGCCTACAGCAGAACACACGTAGTGCAGTTACTGCTGTTTGTCTTCTCTTTCTGTTGTTTTTAAAAGTTGATCCAGAGTCATCTTAAAGCAAAACAGAGTTACTAAAGTTCTGTGTTATCTCTAAGAATCTCCTGTGTTTGTTCCCAACCTTGCTGCTCTTGATCTCAGTCCGTTTTTGTTCTGTAGGCAGAGGTAAACTTGACAGTTATCGGGATAATTTCCAAGCATCTGCCTCTGCACAGGCACTGGGGCAGCACCAAAGAAACAGGAAATGGTTTGGTTTGTTGTTTTTTTTTTTTTTTTTAATGTTTTTAATGCCCAAACTGCAGGAATGTTACTGTGTGAGATACTGTCCAGCTCTGGGCTCCTCAGCTCCAGAGGGACAGGGAACAGCTGGAGACAGTCCAGCGCAGCGCCACCAAGATGATCAGGGAACTGGAGCATCTTTCACATGAGGAAAGGCTGTGGGAACTGGGGCTGTTTAGTCTGGAGAAGAGACTGAGGAGGGAGCTCATTAATACTTAAAAGTATTTTAAAAGTGTATGCCAAGAGGAAGGGGCAATACTTTTTTTTGTGTCCTCTCAAGTGATAGTACAGAGGATAATGGAAAGAAGCTGGAATACAAAAGGTTCTACCTAAACAATAAGAAAAAACTCCTTTGCTGTTGAGGTGAGGGAGCCCTGGCACAGGCTGCCCAGGGACAGCATGGAGGCTCCTTCTCTGGAGGTTTCCAGACCTGCCTAGATGCTTTCCTGTGTGACTTGATCTAGGTGGACCTGCTTGAGCAGGAGGTTGGACTGGATGGTCTTGAGGTCCTTTCCAACCTTGACTTCTGTGATTCTGTGAGTGCTCTAAAAGCACTGTTTTGCTTGCTGATGTGTTGGACCAGGAGGCTTTGTGCAGCCTATTGAAAAAAAGTCTGGGCAGAGCCCACCAAACGTGCTAGGGTGAGCTTGTGTGTACACAGCCAGGCTGAAATGGTGGTCTGAGAGGCCCCTTGTATGACAGAGCACGTGAGGGAGCTCAGAATCACTTATAAATGCAATCGGAAGGGTTTGCATACAGGTGATGTTAAAGCAGCTGTGTCACTGGGATAGTCTAAATATACACTTGGACTAATAAACCATTGCTAAGCTTCTGGGAAAAAATGGTACTCTGTCATTCAAAAATTCTTTCCCCTAGATTTTAGACTGAGATTTAAGGATGTAAAGTGCTTTGTTTTTCCCATTATCTCCAGTATAGCTATAACAAACCAGCTGATTTTTAAAGGTATATTGCATAGTTATTCTCAAGGAGTGAAATTAGAACTTCTGAACTTCAGAACTCAGGTTTCTAAAGTGCAGCTTATATATATATATATATATATATATACACACACACACAATGCATTCTGCTCTGTGAAGATGACTTCATTGTTATTTATTCACTTCATACATACAATGGTCTTGGAAACTGTTAATGTATGTTTTATTAGCTTTTAGATAATGATCTGTAACAGCATAGCTCCTTAACTTCCCAAGAAACTCCTCTGAGTGGAAGGAGGCAAATTCCTTCTGACCCGTGTCCCTACGTGCTCGTTTTGTTGGTTGTAGCTGGAGGCACCAGCAGAGGCCAAGGCTTCCCTGTATGGACAGACAGCTCTGGACATGCTGTGTGCATCGCCAGGAGCTGTCCTGCCAGGGAGTTTATTGTTTAAGTGTGGAAAACAGAGAGGGGATGTTGTTTTTGGGGTTTTTTTTCCCTTCGTTTTACAGATGGGGAGAGTGAGGCACAAAGCTCCTCAGTTGCATGTAAGAAATCTGTGTCAGAACTGGGTTGGAGCAAAGGACTAACACTCCTGCTTCTCTTCTACTCCTCTGCACCACAAGGCTGCTGCTGCTTTGGCCTCTACTGGAATTTGTAATGGTACCAGCAGAGGGAATTAATTTTGTTAACTGAAAGCTTTGAAGCCTCAGTTGAGGTCTGGAACCCCCAGAGGACAGAGACACAAGGAGCATGCAGACCACATACCTGAGGGAATAAACACTACATGAACAGAAGAGTAAAGAGAAGAGAATACCAGCTAGCCAGTCAGTTGTTAAACCAGAAACCCCACCTCTCCACAGCCCCTCACCAAGCTTTTGCAGACATGGGGGCAGGAAGGGGAATGTATCCATGGTTTTAAAGAATTCTTGAAAGGAAAGGTGGTTGCTTCCAGGAGCCCCTGGGGAGAGCAAGTGGGGGCAGCAGGGGAGACAACAGGAAAAGGTTCATTTGAAAGTCAGACAGAGAGGTGACAAGCTCCTACTGGATGTGTATCGGTGAGGCAGGAGTAAGACGAGTGTAACCTGTGTGGCCTGTTGTCTGCTCCATCAAGGCTAAATTGCAAACTGAAGGGCTTCTTGGAGGGATGACAAGGGGATGCTGAGATCCCAGAGTCATGTTTTCCTGAAGCAGAAAGCCTCAGAGGGATTGCATCAGCTCCACAACGAGTTGGGGATGTAGTAGGGCCTCTGAGACTACAGCCACCATGCTGCATGCTACTGATGGCCAATGAGCCTTCCAGGGACCCAGTGGGCAACTGTTTGGAGAAAGAGGAGGAAAAATGAAGAGACCTGTGAACAAGGGTAACAGCAGCAGAGTGGCAGCCAGTGGCAAAGGAACAAGGCTGAGGAGGAGGGAGCGGTGCTGTGTGGGAATCAGCTGAGATGAACCCAGTGGTATTTTATGGTGATGCTCTGCAATGTGATCACTGTTTACATTTGAATAGATCCATTTAGCAAACGCAGTGGTGGGATTCCTGCCAGCTCCTTTCAACCAGCCCTGTTTTCCTTGCCAACCAGCACGAGTGGAAGGCCAGCCCAGGCACAGACAGCAAACAGGCAGCCATGCCTGGCTGTGGGGCAAGCAGGGGCTGAAGTTTGTGCTCAGCTCACCTGCTTCTCTCCCCCAAGTAAGGATTTTTTGTCAGGCCCTACCCTCAGACCTTTCAGTGCTTGGTGCCTGTGTGCACATGTTGTGTTCCTGCTCCCTCTCCTGCAGCTCAGATACAGACTCAGTATGTACCTGTTTGCACAGCTCGGTGCCTTCCAGCGGGGTCCCCCCTCCCTGCTCCGTTGGAACCCCAGGCAGCTCAATAGAGGTGATGGGACCTCCTTGGCTGCTGCACAGCATCAGGGGGACAAAAACTTCCTAATGTCCAAGTGTGGCTCAACAGCAAGTGGTTCAGGCTGAGTGCAGGAGGCAGAAACCTGTTCAGAGAGAGTTTGAGTGTTGCTAGAGAGAATAGTCTGGGCTGATCCTAAATAGCCTCAACATGAAGTTCAATGCAGGCTTTTTACCATGGGTGATGCTTAAACAGTCTTGCTGAGGTTTTATTTGTGTGCTTTTGTCCTTGAAGAGCCAGAGGGGGGAGCATGAACAGTGGATCTGAAGCATGGATAGTAAGATGACGATGATGTCCAGTGATAGGACAAGGAGGAATGGGTATAAGCTGGAACATAAGAGGTTCCAAAGAAACATAAGGAAGAATTTCTTCAGTGTTCAGCTGAGGCAGCACTGGAAGGGGCTGCCCAGATGGGTTGTGGAGTCTCCTTCTCTGGAGACATTCCAAACCCACCTGGACAAGTTCCTGTGTGACCTACTCTAGGTGGTGCTGCTCTGAGAGGGGGTTGGACTGGATGATCTTTCGAGGTCTCTTCCAACCCTTGAGATTCTGTGATTCTGTGATCATGAATATGAAGGAGATGGTGTGAGCCGAGGGACCTTGGGGCACACAGAGGCTGTCGCCCTCTGATCTCCGTCACAGTGACTCGATTTTCCTGCTGCGTTCCTCAGGGAGCTTTATAAATAGTTGTAGCTCTTTACACCACAAACACTTAGGGTAACAGCATGAGGGGTGTGCAGGAGCCAAGGCTGGGCTTGGTTGCCTTTGTATGTTACATAAGAAGAGATGATAAATCAAGTTTGTTTTTCTTCACTTACATATGGTAAACCCACAGAGCTCTCCTGTGGGCTACCAACACCTTAATAGTGTTGTATTTAATGTCCTAAAGGCACTGACACTTTAAAGTTGCCATTCTTAGAAGCCAGGTCAGGTCTTCACTGGCTGCAGTCATTCAGAGCCTCCATCACAGGAAGGCTGAAGATGTTTTTTGGTGCTGTATGGTGTCCAACTGAGATAGAGTTAACGTTCCTTGCAGCAGCCTGCCCACACTCTGCCATGTATTGGTAGGTGGAAAGGTGTCAGTAGTACTCTGGTGTTCTGGGCACTGCTGAGCAGTGCTCCACAGCAGCAAGGCTGGCTCCTCAATAGCCCCCCTCACCAGTAGGCTAGGGTGGGCAAGATCTTGGGAGGTGTTGGCTGGGACAGCTGATCCCAGCTGACCAAGGCCATAGCACACACTCTGAGATGGCTGCTTAGCAATAAAGAGGGGAGGGGACACACACGTTTGTTATCACAGTGTTCGTCCCCAAAGCACGTGCCGCAGGCATTGAAGTGCTGCTTCCTGAGCAGTGGCTGGACATTGCCTGCTGATGGGAAACAGAGAATAAATCTTTCCGTTTCCCTTTGCTTTTGCTGTCTTAATCTGCTTTTATCTTGACTCGCGAGGAGTTTTCCGTGTTATTTTCTCCCCCCTTGTCCTGCTGAGGGGAGGGATAGTAGGCACCTTAGTAGGCACCTGGTGTCCACTCAGGATCAACCCACCACAAGTACACATCCAGGATTTCCCCAAACCATGCTAAAGCCTTCTGAAAAATCTTAATTGGGAAGCCAAGTCACATATTGTCTCTGTCACAAAACATGTGGTAGAAAACCTCCTCCCACAGCTGCAGGCCTCAGGCCTTGAGATGCTTTCATGGCAGCTGTTGCCGTTTCAGATTGCACACATCCCCTGGTGTAACGCTGCCTCTGAATGCTTTGTAACACCTTTACTGTGTTTATCTATTCTAATGCTTTGTAATAAAATCATACTTTGGGGTCCTTGGGCTGTACCAGTGCAATTCCAAGGGCTCCAGTCACCTTCACATGTCAGCACTGCACAGGGCCCCTCGCTGAGGCAACTGGAAAGGAGACTCACCCATGAGAGAGGGTGGTGGTACTGCACTATGAACCTGCTTCAGCAAGTGCTTACTGAAATGGATTCTCTTAGTCCTGGGATGCTGGGAAATGAAACGATGAGTTTCTCCAGAAATAAAATGGGGCTGGTCAGGCTGGCAGCTCACATGGTGAATCACAGATACTTTTGATTCAACCTTTCCCCCCCAGACACTTGCTTATTGTGCAGAGTATATTCTCATTTTGAAGGCCTTTTTGGTGTTCTGTAGAATGGGGCAGTGGTACCAGTGGCTGGATTTTACACTTACAGACTGACCCCATAAAAGAAACTTGCCTAATGTGTTTTTCATCTGAGACTAAGAATTTCCTAACTTCTTCCTGTCCTTAGTGAACCTTGACTTAGCTCCAGCAGACAACTTGTTCATGAATGTCAACACTGTCAAAGTGTTTGGGGTAAAATGTTGTATTTCAGTGTCTTTCCTGATGCTTGTTTTACCCTTGTGTTATTCTTACTGAAGTTTTACATTTGTTACTTTCTCCATAAGGAAACAGAGTTGGTGCCAATATCATTACATACCTGCAAGTCATAAATCCTTAGTTGGCTTGTAAAGTGCACATAGCAACGCAGCCTGCATTAGTAACCTAGAGATACACACAACAGACTGGACTCTACAAAAGAATTGTAATTTCCCTAACTTAGGGTGCTTTAACTCAAGTACAGGATATAATTCAGCTTTTGGAACAGAAGCTTCTGTGAATACATCAGAATTAGTGTTAAAATTAATTAAGAGCCAAGAATAGAAGTATCTAATCCTGTCCCATGTCTGTGCAAAGTGCTGAGTTCAGCTTTGGTGAGATGATTGTGTGGAGTGAGAGTCCTAAATCCATCAGTGTTTTCCTTCCAGAGGTCATGTTGTAGAGGGAAAAAAAGAAGCAACACCCTCCCACCTTCCCTCTTTGGCTCTACAGCATGTTGTGATTTACTTGTGTACATGGTAGTGACCAATCTTTGCAGGATTATTTTCCATAGAACATGAAAATGACGGAAACTGAGGGTCTGAAGGGCACGTGAGCTGGGGCCATGTGAACACAGGGCATCTGCCCAGCCTGAGGGCTCTGTGCTCTTCAGGGCCTGTAGGTACAAAATGTGATCCCCTAGAAAGTCCAAGCCCAGTTCCATGGCCTTTACTCCATGAGACTCTGCAGTCCTTCAGCTCTCCCATGCGCTGCAGAAAACCCCAGGAGAGAAGAGTGAAAGTTGTAAAGGAGCTGCTTATCCCTCCCTGAGCAGCCTGTGAGTGCCACACACTCTGCTCTTCAGTTAACGACTGCACGAGGAGTAAAACCTGTGTCTTTATTACAATAACCAACCTGTGCCAGGATGAGCACCTGGGAGCCAAAATTAGACATCATTCAAATTAGAACTAAAGTCCATTATAATGGCAGAGGTCAAAATTAACCATTCCAACAACTGGCCCATACCACTGACACTGGAAATACCAATCCCCAGTACTGGAAAAGCCAATATCAATTAAGGCTGGAGGTTCTTCACAAGAAAGGACAGCTACTCATTTACTACAGCATTATGTTTCAACACAGATAAATAGTTTGGGTTTTTTTCCTTCATCCTCAAACTCATTTCACTGACACAGTGCAGAACAGCTTTTAACAGTATTAACTTTCATGGAATTCTTCTCTTTTCTCCTCAGTTAAGAAATTTGTCACCCTTGTTAACTCAGCTTAATACTTTTCTTAAAGGCATCGTACCCTCTACACTCCTATACATTCTCAGTTTTCCTCAGTTTGAAAGATTGATTGTTTGAACTTCAAATTCAAACCCTTAAAAAGACGAAAGCATCTCCCTGAAAAGGCCTGTGCTAGCCTGACCTTTCTAAATCTGCTGCTGAAGTGACACTTGAGCCAACAGCAACGCTGGATTGTTTCAGGACTGCGTGGATATGGTCCGTGCTGCAGGTGCAGCTCTCTTGAGTTGAAATGCACTAAACAAGTGGCTTTGTCTGAATTTTGGAGTACTTTCGTAACAGAACTACAGACAAAGAGCTCCTCTGTACAAAAGAAGCAGCTGAAGGAGCAAGTAGCTTTTGCAACCGCTTCCCTCTTTACTTGGCTGCCTTGACAGCAGCACGTCATGACAGCATCAGCGGCTCTGGAGGGATGTTGGAAGGATCTGGTGAGTAACAAAAGAGCAACTTGTGTAAAGAGGTAGTGGAATGACAACCAAAGCAATTACTGAAGGAGATGCTATAACTGTTAGTAAAGGATCTCCACATGCAGGACAGTGACGCTATGCAAAAAGCCTCCTGGTTTCACTTTCCAGAGCAGAACCAGGTGCTCCACTTGGAGAAAAAAGACAGGTCATTACTTAAGCAACCGCTCCAGAGAGATCTTAACATTAACCCTCCTTCTCTTCAGTACCATGGTGGGAGTGGCTCCACACTCCCCACAATCCACGAGGAACTGAAGGAAAGGTAACAGCTTACACTTGGCTTTCGGAAGGTGCCTGTGCTCGTGGTGCATTTTCCATCTGTTTAGCTCAAGTGTATAATTTATCAGTTTTCAGTAAAAACCTGCAAAGCTGCAGTAATTTTGTGCATCCTGGGAGATGGGAATGAGCAGAAGGTAGTAAAGGGGGGACAGTTCCTCCTTAGAACGATGTGTAAATACACTGAAGGTTTTTAACTTGCACTTGTAACACAAATGAGAATGGCAAGAAGAAAGATACATTTACATATTTCATAACTGTATTTGAAAGACGTTACAGAACAACAAAGGAAAAATTATCCTGGGAAAAGAAAGAGAGAAGAAATAAGCAAATGAGAGATACAAGATGGGACACACTTGCCTGATGAAATGTGTATCACAGAGGGAGGCCCTGACTGGTGTGTTATACAGTCCAATACTTGTATGTTTGACTGTGCTTATTTTTGCACCCATTTCCTTGTAAGTCAAGAGCTGCAAAGAAATCATTCTGGTTAAGCTAAAAAGAATGGAGAAATGAGTGGTATTTCTAGAGGAGAAGTAGTTTTCACTTAGTGGGAAGATCTGAGAATTCTGCCTGTAACACTCTTGGCCCTGATTCCTCTCTCTTGTTTATATTTTGAATTTTCAAGTCACATACGGAGTTATGCCAAGTGACAGAAGGGAAAATGTCTGTGTGGAGCAGAGTCGTGCTCCCAAGAGGAACTGGCTTCCTTGGCATCTCCATGTTTTCAGGCACCAGTGACCCTCTGACTGAGAAATGGGAAGAAGAATGATGAGCCAGATTTTCAGACTGGCACGCACAATTAAACACATTTGAATGTGCTTTATTTACGCTCGTAAGGAGTTACTTGTATTCTCTCCTGGACTGTTTGAGCTTGCTGTAACCTTCTTTAACAGCCACCCAGGTTGCTGCCCTCTTCAAGGTCTTGATTAGCTTGACCTTGCTTTCATCCTGTCTGGCAGCGATGTAGCCCCGACTGGGTAGAACAGGTTTTGGGCAGCTGTGAGGTAAGCACAGTACTTATGAGTTCATAGAGAAAACCCAAGGAGCTCGATGTAGGACAGACACATACTGCAGGATATGTGTAGGAGCACAGAGCGAGAAGGCAAGAGGCTGCCTGTGTTTACTGAAGGCCTCTGACCGCCTGTGTTTTAGGCCGTGATTCTGAGGAGCATTTTCACAGGAAGCTTCTCTCCCAGTTAAAACTGGCATGGCTGTACACATGGCGCATTGCTTCTCATGACAGCAAACAGCAGTAGAAATTGAAGCATCTTCCTTATAGAAGAGGAAAGGCTGCAGGAAATGGGGCTGTTTAGCCTGCAGGAGACTGAGGAGGGTTCTCATTAATACTTACAAATATCTAAATGGTGGATGTGAGGAGGTTGGGGCAGCACTTTTTTCTGTTGTATCCAGTGACAGGACAAGGGGTAATGGAAAGAAGCTGGAACACAAAACATTCCATTCAAACATAAGGAAAACCAATTTGACTGTTGAGGTGAGAGAGCCCTGGCCCACGCTGCCTAGGGAGGCTCCTTCTCTAGAGGTCTTCAAAACCCACCTAGACACGTTCCTGTGTGACCTGATCTAAGTGAACCTGCTTCTGTAGAGAGGTTGGACTGGATGATCTCTAAAGGTCCCTTCCAACCCCCACCATTCTATGATTCTATTCTATGAAATTACATATGCTCTTGTGACTTGGCTTACACTTAAATCCAACTTTCTGGGTGAGGAATAACTGATTTTTACTGCCTCAGTTGACTACTCATGATGGTTTTCCTCAAGCAAATTTATACCAGAACTGTGATATTTTTATACAAGTGGAAAAGTTACTCTGCTTTTGTAGTACATAAGTTTATACTTCTGTCCAGCTTCCCAGGTGAGAAGGGAAGTAATCCACATGCATAAACATGTGTCTTACTATTGCAGGCAAAACAGTTCACAGATGTTTTTGCTGAGTTTGAAAAACAGTGGAAAAGCTGAAGAGGCACATCTGTGGTAAAAAAACTGGGGGAAAAAACCAGGCAGCAATTAGTATATCTTTGTGGTTCATACTTTATTTAAAAACACCTGCAAGGGAGTCAGTGCTAGCAGTCCTAAAATCGTTCTTCTGGATTAGAGATCCAAACCAAGAACTGCAATTTTGTAATGAGCAAAATACACTAAATTACTGGCATTAATGGAGGTCATTCACCTCATTTCAGTGCCTGTCTTTCTGTGGCCAGGATACATACGATAAAGCAAACAGAAACTCCTCTCTAGATAATGGAAAATGTTGACAGGTTGGGGTTTTTTTTTTTTTCCTGTAGTATTGATTTTCCTGAGCACAACCTTTTGTAAAAAAAAACACATCATCTCAAGAAACTCTTTGGATGCAAACACAAGTCAATGACAATTAGTCCCAGTAGTGGAGAAACGGACATAACCATCTAGGGAGTCTCTCTTCAAGAAAACAGAAGAAGCTGTTGGAAGACAGGCAGAACAGTTTCATTTCTTACTCAAACTATTGAGAGGTCTTGACTAACAATGTATTCTGCTTAACCACAGAAAAACTACTCCAAGAGGATGTTCCTCTTATGGGGAGTTATATAAAAATCATCATCATTGTGACTAGAATGCTGGTAAGAGACCTGTAGAATCTCTGGTTTCACAGTTCTTGCCTCCTGGATTGCTCTGAAATGCCTAAATAGCGAATTGAAGGGCAAAGTGGCAAATGGTAAAGTGTTAGACTGTAATGGACGTGGTACAAAATAGCACACAACACAATGAAATTGGGCTTAGCAGTAGTTTGTTGAAAAAAACTCAGTGAATTCTAAAGGAAATTGGAAGTCTAAGTGATCTTGAGTTAGGAAATAAGAGTTTGATGGGTTTTGGAGTGTGAATGCCTACTGGATCCTGAATGAAAGTATGCACTCCAGAGCCACAGGGAGCTTTCTACATTGCTGTGATAGAGCAAAAATACCCCATGATACACACCCGCCTTGTGTTAGGCTTTCTTGACTCAGAGAGGTTCTGGCTGATGAAAGCACACAAAGACAGCTAAGGCTGGACTAGCTTGCACTCAGCCATTTTGTTAAACAGTCTGTTTGGAGGAGAAACATCAGAAATTCTTCAGAATTACTTCCTGAACAGTTAGTACACACACATGCACGTGGGGTCAAGTGTCAGACTGGCATTGCTGCTAATTCACCTGGGCACTGAAGTGCTCTTAGAATCATAGAATTGTTTCAGCTGGAAGAGACCTTTAAGCTCATCAAGCCTTTGTCCCAGCCCTATCAACCACTGGACTATTTTCCTCAGTGCAACATCCACCCATCTCTGAAACCCCTCCAGGGACGGTGACTCCAGCACCTCGCTGGGAAGCCCATTCCAATGCCTGACAGCCCTTGCAGCAAAGAAATTCCTCCTCAGATCCAGCCTGAACCTCCTCTGGTGCAACTTGAGGCCGTTTCCTCTTGTTCTACTGCTTGTTACCAGGGAGAACAGACCAGCTCCTGCCTGGCTACAGCTTCCTTTCAGTAGTTGTATAGAGTGATAGATAAGGTCTCCCCTGAGCCTTCTTTTCTCCAGGCTAAACAGCCCCAGATCCCTCAGCCCTTCCTCATCTGAGACGTGCTCCAAATCCTTTCCTAGCTTGGTAGACCACCTCTGAATCCTCTCCAGCACCTCAATGTCCTTCTTGTAGAGAGGAGACCCCAGAGATGGGGTTAAGCATGGACAACACCATTGTACTGCTGCTGCAGGGAAATGGGGCTAAGACACACACCACTGGCAAGTCTCCTGGATGTTAGCAGAGGTAGCTGACTGAGGCAGCTCAATCCCTGATAAGAGACTGGCTCTGAGCCTTAAGGTGAAATGCAGTCATTCCAAGAAATACCATCTGTTTCCAAAAAATACTTGTTCTCAGTGAAAAAAAACACAAAGATTCTAACAAACAGAAGTATTGCACAAAGGACCTTTAGGCTCAATGATCAAGGATCTACGGGCAGAAGCCGTTACCACTTCTCCTGTAACTTTGGATGGATCAGCAGTGTAAGTTATGCCCTGATTTGGGCTAAACCATTTTGTGGCTAGGTCAATGTTCCCACCTGCAGGAAGTATCCTGAGTTTGGTGCAGCACGCTGGGTTTGGATTCCAGAAATAAGTCTGTTGCATGGGAAATGTGAGGCATCCTATTCAGCACAGTTTGTAAAAGCAGCAGCCATCTGTTGGGGTTTATAGAAGGCTGAGAAATGCAGGATGTTTACTTTTATTCAGATGTGTGGTGGATGTGCCTTGTATGAGCTGACTTGTTAGAATGCTAATAAAACAACTGGGACATGAAAGCTCAAGAGAAAAAACTCGTTTTATGTAGTAAAATTGAACTTGAGCAAGACAGAAAGCATTACGAATATGCACACACAGAGGCATGTACATCATCAATGTAAAGGTGAGCGGAAAACAGGCCGGACATAAACTCAGAACAAATAGAGCACTGACTTTGGGGCTTGACTGCTTTATGAGCTGCTCTAGGAATTAGCTACGAAAGGTAAGATAAGGAAGGGCCCAGTTTCAAAATAAACCTACGTGGCAAAACTACAATCTGAGACTAATTAAGATCAATCTCCAGAAAGGAGTTTGGCATTACAAAACTGAAACGTGTGAAAGCAGCACCTCTAAAGATGTGCCAGAGGCGTTTCTTTATCATTCACAGTGATCAGCGAGACCACCTAAGACACTTGAGAGGGAGCTGGGCTCAGGTGTCTTCAACTACAGGAAAATGTCATCCACAATGTGAGTAGCTTTGTGCTGCTGCGAATGTCAACCACCAAAGGGAAAAAAATCCCCATGAGAGCTGAGAGGATGCAGGCAGAATCCTGCAAGTGCGAAGAGAACCAATCCAAGAAGTAACCCAAGATGCAGATGGAGACGCTGGCAAACAGCATTAGTTAGCAACAGCTAAGGTTGTTTTTGCCAACAAAGAGAAAAGTTAAGTATAGTAAATCAAATAAAATTAAACAAGTAGCAGCAATAGATGCCCTACTTTTTTTTTTCCCCCCTGCAAATGTCTTTTACCATTTTTTCCTCTCAGAAGGTATTGAGGATTTTTGTAAACCTCAGTTGAAAGCAGACTCTCCTTACTTATATTTCTCTCTAATGGCTTGAGTAAGCAGCTTACATTTCAGATGGAAAACAAATTTTTTCCACTGAAATAAGAGAATTCTGTATACCCAGCATTCTGGTTGATGTCCTCTGCAGATGATCACCAGCAGCACTGACACTGGACGGTAATTTTCTTGAAGGAACAATTTGAACGAGACGATGGGCAATGGTAGCATATGAAAGCTTTGCCTTGTGTATTTGGTACAATTCTGTCAATTTGTTAAAGCAAAGCAGTGAGCTGTCGTGGGGAACAGTAGGCAAGTTCAACTGCTTGCACATATGCATCTGAACAGTTTGCTACGTGCGGTGCTACCAACACTTATGAAAATAATCTCTACAGCATATTCACTGCTGGGTGTTGCAACAGTATCCCAAAGATCCTATGCCCCAAGAGATTCCAAAGAAAAATAGAATCATAGAATGGTAGGGTTGGAAGGGACCTTTAGAGATCATCCAGTCCAACCCCCTTGCAGAAGCATGTTCACCTAGATCAGATGCATCCCAGGCTGCCATTGGCCTTCTTGGCCATGAGGGCACATTGCTGGCTCATGATTAGTTTATTCTCAACCAGTACTCCCAGGTGTCTCTCAGCAGAGCTGCTCTCCAGCAAGTCAATCCCCAGCCTGTCCTGGGTTGTTCCTTTCCATAGCGAGATCACATTGGGCAGAGGTATGAGGTAGGTCTAAGTGGGTGTGGAATTATATCTGATGTGATCAGAACAGTTTGAAAGTCAAGGAATGAAACTCTGGATCAAAAATGATGCACCTTGGAAGGAAGTTTGGTAACTCTGAACTGATGTTTTATGTAGAAGGTGGAGAAGACTAATTTTCCTATTTTCCAGGATGTGGCTTATGAAATATTTTAAGGTCCCAAACAAAGCTGCAGTGAGTTTTCAGGAAAGAAACCTGAGATCACAATGTGAATTTGACCTAGATATACATCAGTGAAAAGAAAAAAAAACCCTCATATTTTTAAACAGTCCTCAAGCAGGCACTGAAGAGTGTATCCCAGTGAACAATGCTGCCCAGGACTGTATCACACTTGAGCTACAAGATGGTGATCAAACTTCAAGAACTGAGCTCTGCAAAGATTACAGGACCAAAAAAACCTCTCTCACCATTAAACCACAGTAACTGCAAGACACTGGAATTATTCTAAACCAAACCTACAGGGAAAGGTGTGTTTGAGGGGCTCGTTAGCCACGTGTGTGCTAAAAGCTCTCAGTGTTTCATTGTCTGGTTTATTTTTGATGGACTTTGATGAACACACAGCGTACAGATGCACACCCAGAGAACTGCAGTTGGAGATTAATCTGCTCAGAAGTAGGAGCTCACCTAGAAAGACATGTATATCATAACTAAGCATGACTCAGAAGTGCACAATCCCATTAAATATTTATTTATTCAAGATGAACAAGTGCCTGTGTGATTAGATTGGAGTTTTTTTCTCTGTATTTGAGCTGAAATGGCTCAAGTGGGAGCCACAATTTCTTAGAACGTACTAAATACAGTTGATAATGAATTTTCCAGAGGTGTCTGCTGGTGCTGCTTGGTGCCTTAGCAAATCATGGGTTTAACTCCTCTTTGCTTCTTCTTAAAAAGGAAAATTCTCAGCTATATTTTTGATCTTGTCTCATTCAAGTCTTGGCTATCGATTCTTGCTATAAATCCATCTGGGGCTCACCTGGCACTGGATAATGCTGAGAATGCTCTAAGCGTGGGGACTAGATAACGCGTCAAAGCCACTCAATACCAATAACACGCCACATCTTCCCTTATCACTGGCTTCACATCAGCTCAAATTCTTCTACGTTTACTGAGTTCCCTTACCCTAAAGCTGGTGTCTAGACTTCTCTGTAGAGCAGATTTTCAAAGTTGATAGTGGTGCTTTTTTATTTAGTGGCAAATCGGCTTCTAAACTCATTCATGTGCTGTACAAGTAATGGCTGTTGCAGTTATGGCAGCCTGGTAACGTACAAGGACAATTTCATCTCCTTGGTGCCCTTGAGCATCTGTTTTTTTAAAATTCTGTTTCATTTGAACCTGTTTGTACTTTTTGCCTCTAGAACAGGACATGAAAGGTTGCAATACTCCATCTTGCCAGAAAACACAAGGATAATACAAAGCAGTTTTGAACAAGAAGTTGCCCATCTCTCTTTTGTCAAAGGGCTTGACAGGCCCTTGTCAGATTCAGCCTGCAGGGTTTTTTTCCTTCTGAGCTCAAGAACTCTGGTGTATTGACTCTCTCATTGTGCAGGAACTGTACCCAGACATCTTACTCCTTGGCTTTCTGGATATTCTCTTTTCTAAAGGCAGGCTATAACAACGCAGAGTTAAGGAAGGATGCACACTGGATTTTCACAATGGTATGATGATGTTTCCCATTTTATTCACTATTCCTTTCCTAACATTGGCTTTTTTGCCTCTTGTTGTCACTGAGTACCGGAGAGGCTTTAATGCCATCTCTTCTGAGCATTTCCCAAAGATCACTTCTGTCAATGTGCACCTTGGAAATGAGACATTCTCGTCTCTCCAACCACACTTTTAAACTTCCAGCACTTGCACAGAAAACCATTTTTATTCTTGTTCCATTAATCTGCTTCTTTGTGATCTGCTTAGTCAGGAGATGGTTTAGGTGGTTCTGTGCTATTTTCCATCTAAATCTAATCAATTTCTGCCTTTTTCTAGGATTTACAGTCCTTTCCTACTAGTCATTTACAGGGTATCTGTCCTTCCTGTACAGGGTCATGAAAGAACTGCAACCCTGCTTATTATGGGCTTGGTTTTGGTGAGTGTGAGGACATGTCTGCTCGTGCAGAGCCTCCCAGGAGCAGAATCTGTGCTTTGACCTGTGACTAACACTCAGACACTTCTTTCCAAGCTTTGCTCCCCATGTCTCTTAAGAAATTGTTCAAAGTGCTCTCTGCACCTGTACAGCATTTCCCCTGCCCAGATTTATACCACAAGCTTTGGAACCCAGTAAAACTTATGTTTAAGGGCTGAAGGATTCCCTCTGATGTGAAGCACTCCCTACAAAGCTGTGCTGAGCTGCAGCCTATAAAATACTTTCATTTGCCATTATCTGAAAATGTTAAATTTAAAAGTATCTAATAGGTTACAGGTGTACCATGAGATAAAGAACGATTACTTGCTTGTTCTTTTATAATAAAGAGCACAAGATAACTCCATCTCAGCCTACTGTGTCCCCAGGGTCTCTGTGCTAGGGGAAAACCTCCATTGTGTTATCAACTGCTGTTATAACCACGAGATGCACCGAGCTTGGGAGGAGCTGCTCGATGCTTCACTGGAGATGTGGGAAGTGACAGAGCCCTGAGGTTGCTGACCAATGACACAGGATCGAGTGGGAGGCCTGTGGCCAGTGGAGTTCCACAGGGATGGGTTCTGGGGCCAGTGTTGTTCAACATCTTCATCAATGACCTGGAGGAGGGGACAGAGTGTACCCTCAGCAAGTTCCCTGCTGGCACCAAACTGGGAGCACTGGCTGATTCCCCAGAGGCTGTGCTGCCATTCAGCGGGATCTCGACCGGCTTGAGAGTTGGGCAGAGAGGAACCTCATGAGGTTCAACAAGGGCAAGTGCAGAGTCCTGCATCTGGG
>WBNH01006007.1:0-48364 GCA_013401255.1 Urocolius indicus
AAATCTCCCTATTCAGCCAGTCTGGTTTTTGCTTCTGGCTCATCTTACAGCAGTTGGGGATGGCCTGTTCCAGAGTCTTTAAGATTTCTTTTTTAAAAAGTGTCCATCCTTCCTGGACTTCTATAACCTTCAAAAGACTCCCAAGGGATTCTATCAAGTAACATTTTATGAGATCCTCCTTGAGCCACCTCATGGTCCACTCATCCGACGCACATTGTTTGAGCTTTCCTATGAGGATATTGTGGGACACAGTGTCTCAGGCCTTTCTGAAGTCAAGGTAGACAACGTACATTGCTCTCCCCTCATCCAGGTAGCTAGTCATGCCATCATAGAAGGCTATCAGATTGGTCAAGCAGAATTTCACTTTGGTGAATCCGTATTGACTCCCCCTGATAGCCTTCTTTTCCTTCATGTGCTTAGAGATGATATCTAGAATGAGCTTTTCAGGGATGAAGGTGAGATTAACTGACCTATAATTTCCTAGGTCCTCTTTCTTGCCCAGTTTTAATACTGCAGTGACATTGACCTTCCTTTCAGCCTCAGACACCTCATTTGTACTCCATGATCATTCAAAAATAATGGTCAGTGGTTTAGTGATAACATCATCCAACTCCTTCGGCTCATGCAGGTGGATTCCATCAGGACCCCTAGATTTGTAGGTGTCTGGCTTGTCCGACAGATCTCTAACTCAATCCTCCTGAACCAAGGTAAGATCATCCTTTCTCCAGGCTTTCTCACTATTCTCCAGCAACTGGGTTTAGAAGTAAAACAAAGAAAGCCTTCAGTATCTCTGCCTTCTCTGTATCCTCTGTCACCACGGCATCCACCTTGTTCAGCAGTGAGCCCACATTCTCCCTAATATTCCTTTTGCTGCCCATACAATTGAAGAAGCCCTTCTTTTTGTCCTTTACATCCCTTGCCACTCTGACTATGTTCCTATATTCTTCTCTAATGACCAGATAATTTCTCCATGTTCCATAAACTTCCTTCTTCCATTTGAGCTGCTCCAGTACATCCCTGTTCATCCATATAGATCTCTTACCTCCTTTACCTGATTTTTCACTTGTGGAGATACACTCATATTGGGCTTGGATGAAGTATCGTTTAAAGATTAACCAGTTTTCTTGAGCAGTTCTGTGACAGTCCTAGCCTATGAGACTCCTCCAAGCACGTCTTTGAAGAGGCCAAAGTCAGCTCTCCTACAGTCCAGGGTCATAATCCTACTTGCTACCCTATTCTTCCACACAGGATCTTGAACTCCACGATCTCAGGGTCACTGCAGCCAAGATTATCCCCGAACTTCATATCTACAACCAAATCTTCTTTATTTATTAGTACAAGATCCAGAAGCACCCCCCCCTCCTCCTTGGCTTCTCAATCACATATAGCACAAAGTAGTCATCAATGCACTGCAGGAACCTCCTGGACTGCATGTGTTGTGTAAGTCTCCCATGAGAACAAGGGAGCATATTTTGCAAGTGGAGAGAAAGATAACTTTTAGCACTGACTTGAGTTGTAATTCTTTCTGGAATACAGTGAATATTTATTGCCAGAAGTACTGACTTCAGAGAAACCTGGAAGAAAGGAAATAAAAAATTAGTCATAACACTACAACATGTGTGTGTGTACTTGTTCTCTGTAACATTGTCACCACCTAGGTGGGGAACAATCTATCTGTGAAAAGATTTGGCATTAAGGGAAGGTCAAAGAAAATGTCTTTTGTTAACAATATTAGTCCAGATAAAGTGCTTACCAGTGCAGTGTTTGATATTCAAATGTTTAGTGTTACTAATGACAACTAGTATGTGTTTTTAGGTTTTCTATCATGTGTATTTTTCATTCAATTTATTCTTTTCAGCCTTATAAACTGTTTGAGATAGGGACAAAATGTAGAGAAAGAAAGTTGTTAACCAGAAGCTACAGGTAATAACATCAAAGCCAACACTGAGAAGAGACAGACTGTAGTTTTTTCATGGGCTGAAAAACTTGTGAGATATAATAGAGAGTATAATTTTTCTAATATTGAGAGGCAATAACGAAGTAGGTAGAAATTCTGCTGAAGGGGAGATAAGTACAACTGATAGATTTGTGTCTGACATTTTTGGTTTACATTTTTTTTTCTCCTTCAGACTTAAAGGTCTAGTGACTAGATTACAAACTACACATGCAAGTTTACACATTCACAAGAAAGGAAGGTTTATTACAGCGGAGCATCAATTCTTCTATTAATGAAATACATTTTCCATGAGTAGGTTCTCATCATCAAATTGGGAATTTGGCAATAAGTGGAAGAAAAATAAACAGAAAAACATCTATGTGAAAGTTGGCGTATTCTTTGCCTTCCTATCTTTATTTTACTATGTCACTTCTATTTTTAAGTCTAACAGAACTAACTCTCTCCACATTTAGACTCACTATGTATCTTTTTGGACACACACAAAAAAAAAAAGAAACCAAACAACCTCCTTTGACATAGTACAGGTATGATGTTGCTTTTTTTGTTCTCAACATCTCCTTTGTTAAATTATAATATTTAAAATTGTGCCATCATAGTGTGTAGCTAATGCTTACTGAACTAACGATTCATTAAAATGTTCTCATGTTTTAGATACGTATGTTTCAAATCCTGTTTCTCTTACAATATTTTCTATGTATAATTTCATCACTTAGTTAAGAAAAAAAATACACAGTAGAAAGCTGATAGTCACCAAATTATGATGTTGAAAAATCTCTGCACAGTCACTGTCTATTTCTAGAGATATCTAAATTCTGTGAATGGCTTTCTGTGTTATTTTTGAAGTTGAATAGGAAAATGAAGTTGTACTCTTACATGAATTCAGCACTTTTCCAGATCTTTCTAGACCAAACATCTCACAAGCTAGCATGACTACATTTGTTTTACCTTAAAAACCAGTTAAAACAGTCAGAACTGAGAAAAGAATCAAAACTCCCACAAAGGTTCACACTATTCGGGGCTAACCATATTTTCTTTCTTTCTTTTTTTTTTTTTTTTTTTGTTGTTGTCTCTTTGTCTCTGCTGTCTATGTGATCCCGACTTATTTTATGTATGTCTTCAATCAACATAAATTATTAATTTAGCCAAAATAACAAGTAACTTAGCGATGAAAAATATTTCCTAGGAGACACAAAATATAAATTTAAGTCTCCTTAGGCTGAAAAAGAAGTCTAATCTAAACTCCTTGGTTAGCTACCATTTGTTTAGCTTTTCTTTTGAAAGAAAACCATAAACTTTCTTCTTTTGCTGAAGGAAATGCTATAGTTATCAACCTTCAGAGAAGTCTCCAGGATTGGGATCAAGGCAGGCAGATATAGTCACACCACCCCAAAAGACGGTGGATCTACCACTAGACACAGATTGAATCTATACAAGTCCTTACAGAGTCTGCTGTGTCTTTTGTGTCCCATAGTTTACTGGAGTCTGTATTCTCTCTATATATGCTATATAGATTTGTTTTTAATGAAGAAAACCTATGATTTTAACTCTTACAGCAGGCTTGAAAGGGAAACTTAACAAAACAAAACAAAACAAAAAACAAAGAAACACGCATTCACCTGCTTAATCTCAGTTTAATAGAAAACTATTTCCATTTAGATGTTGTAGTCATTTAAATGACTATCAGTCATTTAAAATCTTTAGGTCTAGCTCTGTACAGTAGCATAATAAATACAATGAATTTTTAATCAATTAACCCATAAATTTAAACAGACCATTCTCAATTAAAAAAAAGAAGATGCATCCTGTAGACATGGGAGAAACAGTCATTTGTTCTAATCAGATAGCAATTTCTTGGGGAAATCCAGAAAAGTGAAATATGAAAGGTCTATTATATGAAAATATTCAGCTTTTATTTCAGTTTCCAGTGCAAAGTGATCTCCAAATTTCTTAGTACTTAAGTTTTAATAGAATTTTCCTACTTTGTGCAATACTGCAAGGGTCCTATATGTTTTGAATTAATTTAATCAATGTATTAAAAAGTTCTGTATAATTTTTTTGTCTTCTAGAAAACCTTTTAGTGCTTAAAATAATCAGGATCACAGCAAGTATTTTGTGAAGAAATTGTTAGAGTAATGGTACTTAACAAGATAAATTGCTATGTCACATTAAACAAATTTAGAAAATTTAAACATATTAGGGATTTGCAGTGACATCATTACTATATAGAATCTAAATACTCTGAAACTTTCTGCAACAGGCAGGCTCATTATATGCTAAATTGGGAAGATGAGGTTTACCAAACTCTGAATTCTATATCCTATTGTCTCTTCCATCTAGCTCTTCACCGAAGTACAGGCAGAATCTGAGCTACCAGAAAGATTATTAAAGGAATGCTAAATCCTGTTTTGAGGTAAAGCCATAATTATAGCAGATAAGGAGCATGACCCTGTACAAAAATGTACTTCAGTGAAAAAGTGAAAAAGCATTTATGAATCCTCCTACAAGTACTTTTATGAGGTCTGTTATATTACAAAAGGAAATCTACAAACCTATCCCACAAATTCTCTTCCATTTGAAAAAATGTTACTTTCCATAGTGTAACAAGAAGAGGTGCTCTATTAGAGAAGCACAATGCTGGTATGTGTTTTGGCAGGTACAGTGAGCAGTGCTGTATCATGAAAGATTATCTTCTGACTAACGATGATCACTATAAACAGTTGGGTGTGATTTCACTGCGTGGATGGTGGTCTCACCTAGCTGACAGTCCACGCATATGTTTTATCTCATTTTGACTTTAAAACCATGCGTGGAGCTAGAGAGATGGAAGAAGTTTCAGAAAGTTATGAGGAAGGAAGTGATGAATAGAGGCTGTTAAATGATATTACAAAAAATAATGAATACAGGCCTTATCATCATCTGAGTTTATCTGTGACTGAAAAGACCTTTTCAAAGCTGTATTTGGGACCTAAAAAATGAACTGCCTGACACATAACGATAACAAGAGGCTTCATCCAGATTCTAGTTCTTTGACCTGTTGAGTCTTCACTGAAATATTCAGCTGAAATCTTGATAGGTGTTATAGGAAGTTTTAAGTAAAATTTTTCAGTATTTTCATCTGCACGCAAAAGATTCCATACATTGCCTACACTGAGAATTTTTAAAAAACTTTACCTTTTTTCTTTTGTTCTAGCAGCTTGAAAATAAGACAAGGACCCATAACTTCTGCTTCTAATATCATTTTTTTCAAATATTATTTTTTACACCCTTATTCTGGTTGAATATTTAGACAAAAATTTTCAAAGTGAAAAAAAAAATTAGAAACTGTTCTTTTCCTTATGTCTTATTTAATTGCAATAATTCACATTATTTGCATTACTCAGCCAAACTCCTGGAGCAGATGTCGTCTATTTATAGGAATCAGTGTATTTGTACTTCAGAACAGAGATTTGCACTGTGCCTTTGTCAGTTATAGGGCTGCTTAACATGTGTGCTCCCTGGACGGCGTGTTACTGAAACAACCATCTTAGTGTAAGATACTACTATCATTGTTGGTAATTATAAAATAATATTGCCAACAATTAAAGCAAAGGTTTAGCATGCTTTGTTGAAAACCAAAGCTTTCTTATCCTGATCTGTTTGGGCTTTTTGTTTACTAGGAAACTTAATTTAAATGCCAACTTTTTGCAAAAATAGATTGTTTTCAAAATTGATCTTTCAATTTTGTCTACAGTTATTCTTGGAATTTCTCTTCATCTTATAATAACCTAGTAACTCTTGAAGCTGTCAATAGAAGGTAGTTTAATAAAAAGCTAAATATATTTAAAGCATATAGACATCAAATATTACAAGGTATTTTCTGAGCCTATTATATGTATTGGGAAAACTAATTTAACTTCTTCACTGGTAAAATCAAAGAATGTATTAATATATTAATTTATTGTGACATATTCAAGGGTCAATTTTTGATTCTTTTTAAACAAGTAGAAATAAGATTAATATATCCTCTGGAACTGACACAAAAAACCAGAGATTTTTAAGATGAAAAAAAATCTGGTTTAAACACAGAAAGCAGCAGTCAGTAAAGAAAAAAAACAACTCTATGTTTTAAAACAGCAAGCCTTTTTAATTTAGAGAACTGAACTTGAGCTATTACATATATATATGTGTGTGCCTATTCCTGCATAATGAAATATTCTGTAAACACCATTTTTAAAAACTGTCATTTATACTTCCAAGAAATATATTCTTTTCAGTAAAGAAAAGCACATTTCTAAATGCTTATGTGACTTTAGCAAACACCTCTGTGAAAGCTAAAAGCTGGATAGATAACACATTCTTAGATTTACCAGTACATATGCAAAATTATTCTTAAAGCCTTAAAATTTTTTATATGTAAACAAACTTATGATGGTAGTAATAACCAAATACCTAATCTTCAGTGTGTTTTAAATTTCCTCTTCCTTCTAATTAATATTCTGTAGTTCGATTCAGTGAAGAAATGCAAATGTGGGGAAAAAATATAATTTGGCTTCTTGGTCCTAATACTTCTCAAGTTTGTGACACCTTAAACTTTTTAGATTAATATATAGTAATCAGGGACCTAGTTTTACATATCAGCATTTTCTTGCTACTATTTTTTTGCTTCTTTCTGTTTCTTTTTCCTGTGAATTCAGGGAAAATGTTGTCCTATCAACCTAGTTAGATTAGATCACCAAGGAACTACAATAATTTTATTACTTTTTATTTTCTACCACTTGATGGCATTATTAACCTCATTTGGTTTTGACTTGAGCTAAATTTTGAGATTAATTTTATCCACAGGTTCACAACAAAGAATACAATTTGAGAGCAGAAATCTTGTTTGCTTCTCTAAGACTGTTATGCTCCACAGATAGTAAGAGATCGGTACTAAAGAAACAGAATATAAACAAAACCTTTTTCTCAGAGTAAAACTGATATGTTGGTTAGTGATACAATCACATGTTCTTCATTAAGAAGTGAGGGTTCTTTCCAAGTAGTTGTTGAAAATTGATGCAAAACTTTCTTATCACAGAATCACAGAATGGTAGGGGTAGGAAGGGACCTACAATGATCATATAGTTCAACATCCCTGTTCAAGCAGGTCCACCTAGATCAGATCACTCACATTCACTGCTTTTCATCCATCTCTTAGATTGACCTTCTTTGAAGATAGGAAAAAACACTTTTAGTTGTTTTGTACCCATACATACACGTAAATGGAAGCATCTGCCCTATATTTGATGTGCTCTTGTACACATTATACAAGTAGAGTCATAGACTCTTGCAATTATTTATAGGATATAATATCTTTCAAAACCAAATCTGAGATTTGTTAAAATACATACAACCTTATTGGGCTAAGTCTTTGACCAAGCATGTTTTATATGTTTTTTTTTCTCCCCCATGACCTACAAAGAATAAAGAGTCCCAGCAACAGCATCCACAGAAACCTAAATGAAAATCATGATATCTAACACATGATTATCTTGATATTTAGAGATTTGTCTTACCAGTTATTCTGATCTAGAGCAGTCCTACAAAGAAAATTCTTACATTATAAAATAACTTTTTTTATATTTTGTATTTTAGACTTTTCTGTATGATTCAAATAGAAAATCTTGCAGTAGTGTCTTTTTGTGGCTGAAACAGGATTATTTAGAAACACACAAAAAGAAGAATTCTCCATTAAAAAAAATATGACTTTTTTTAGATTCAAATGAAAAAGTTCTATAGGTATTCTTACTTTTAATTTTGAGCTTATTTATATCATAATGTATTTTAATGCAGAAACTTGTCAGAGAAAGTGTAAGATTTTAAATATTGAAGTTCTCATTAGAATCAGATACCTCTGTAGACAGCTTCAATACTATAACATTATAATGTCATCTATGGGAGATGAAGTTCAGAGGGAATATGCATTGAAATACAGTTGGTTATTTAGGTCAAAATCTGGAGTAGTTTTTTACAAGGTCCAACTCATATAGAAAATATCATAGGATTAATCTGCCCAGTGTTTAGGTCACTTCTAACATTCATTGTCACAGAGAAACATATCAGTGTCTCAGATTCTGAGATGAAATTGTGTCAGCCCATTTAGTACAGATCTTTGTGCTTCCATCGTGATGATCTCAAATATCACAGTAGTAATAGTAACTATGATATATGGTCACTCATTGTTTCCTTTCTTGTCTTCATTATCTGGTGGCTTTTTCCCTTTTTTTTTGGAAGCATAATCCATTTTGATAATTGTACCCATATAGAGATTTTAAATATATATGCTTTTTAAAGTGCAACTAGTGAGTGAGATGCTCAATAAAGTCAGCAGCTCTAAACCAACTTCTCAGATTTTTTTTTTTATAATTTTAGCATTATAAGTACAAAAAAGTGGAAAAGCTACAACTTCACTTTAAACATCAGTTTTAATTATTTTTTTCCAAATGAATTTAGACATACAAAACCTCTTATCTACACAGGTGGCTCATGTACAGGAAGCAGAATTATACACAGTTTAACAAAAGGTCACAAAGAAATAAATGCAATTCTTTTTGAACTTGACAATAATTTATTAGAGCCTTGTTTATTTTAAGTAACAAAATGGCACACTAAAGCTTCAGAGTTCTCTTTTGTATACATTCATTTCACCATCTTGACTTGGTCTGAGAATAAACTGCTGATAGTGAGAAAGAAGGAAGTCAGTGTTGAAAGACAGTTAACTCTTTGAGCAAAATCTTAAGGTGAAGTTGCAAGATCTGACAATTTGTTGTATTCTCCCTTCCTTTTTTTCTCTTTCTAAAGCCCCAGTAAGAAAAGCCCTATATTCAATGGGTATTTTGCTCCAGCCTGAAAGTATTACATTTTTATATGCTAATGACATGAAATTAAAATACTGCTTTTTAATCCACCTGCATTATTTATACTTGACATTCAAAATGTCTTTTCATGCTTAAGTCCCAACTGATTCCAGTAAGCAAGGGAGAGATTAAATTGGCCTTCTATAAAAGCAAATTTCAGATATCTTTTTTTGACCATTTGTAAAGGCTGCATGCCAGCCAACATTTACTACTTCCATAGTTACTTCTGATGGCTGATTTACAGACATGCATACAGGTTAAAGAACCTGTAACATGTAAGCCTGGACACAGGACACAAGGTAGGCATCCAAATTTTTAAGAACTTCCAGTGTGTGTATTAGGAACTGTAAATCTATGTCACTTGTTCCTAGTCATGAAGAGATTAATTCCACAGAAATACATTCACAGCAGGTCAAGGGAGGTTCTTCTCCCCCTCTACTTTGCCCTGATAAGGCCTCATCTGGAGTCTTGTGTCCAGTCCTGGGCTCCTCAGCNTGGAACAGGCTACTCAGAGTGGTTGTGGAGTCTCCTTCCTTGGAGGTCTTCAAGACATGCCTTGACACGTTCCTATGCAACCTGATCTAGGTGCACCTGCTTCTGCAGGGAGGTTGGACTTGATGATCTCTAGAGGTCCCTTCCAACCCTACCATTCTATGATTCTATGATATTGTGCACTGTAAGCTTTATATGCAAGCAAGGCTTGTAAACCAAATAATGATGCCAGGTCAGGAGTACATAACCTCTGTCTAAATTTTCCTTGTAACATCCAGCCATGGAAATGTCCTTAAAGCATCAGAGATGTGGAATATCAGGGAATTCCAACCATCACCAGAACTCCTTCAGTATTTTACTATATGGCTTGCATCCCACCTATCAGCTCAGACACAGTCGGTGGACCAGAACAGCCCTGCAATAAGCGATCATACTGTTTTTCCATAAAAAGTTTGATGCAAAAGAGTGGTAGCAATACACCAAAACACATCATGTACGCTGTGATACCAGGTTATTATCACGGGAACCATAATGTACTGGTCAGCAGTGGTCACAGAGCAGGCCACTTCAAAGTACCTGAAAACCTTGAAAACTAAACTCAGGGTGTTTTTTTTGGGGTTTTTTTTTTTTTTTTTTTACATTGCTAGAATCCTCTCTAGGGATCACAGTTCTTTATATAGATTCAGTTGGATGGAAATTTCAAATTTAAAGGCAATTTTTGTTTGTCTATGCCAGGAAACTGTGCCAACATATTTTGAAAAATTAGCTTACTCTTTCCAGAAAAGAAATCAATGGCACACGCCCTCTGGATGCTGGGCATAATGTCCATGGTGTGTTTCTTTGTGTCATAGCAACCTGATACCTTCAAGTTCATAATTTATGTGACTTTAAAATAACTTCAGAATGATGCATTTTTTTTCCTGTACATTCATTATTGTCAGGCAGAGTAGGTCATATCCATATCAGAGGACCCTTACGAGTCTGTGCTGATAACTTCTTCAACATCCAAAAGGAAATGCGTCTCAGCTATCAAAATGGACTACCTTCCTTTTACTCTTTGACCATTTATAGGCTGATAGAATCCGTGGTAAGGGTCCTACTTATAAAGTATTACTTCTGACCTAGTTCTTTAAAAATCCATGTTTAACTCAACAAAATCATTGCTCTGTGCCCTTTTCCTGTTTTGACATTATTTCTGCTTTTGAAGATTTGTATATTTTTTTTATTTCTACATACCTCCTTTACCCTGCTTTAAACATATTTCTTTTTATTTCTTTTAAGCTCTTTCAAGTAGATAGATAATCTGCCAATTTGAGTATCTAACCTGATGATTTAAGTTTTAAAAAAATGTTCAAAATATTTGAGTATAGGCCACTAACATCCTTGAGGAATATATTGACCACAAGGACTGAAAGGGCACACTGGAAGCATACAGGACTCAGGTTAGACCCTCTGGCATGCTCTCTGTGGTGCTCTATCATTATCTCAGAGACACTGTATGAGTTGGGCATTGTGAAAGCCCAGGACATTAAAAGCTGTGGACACCTTTGGGAACAATCTTTCAGAGCAAAAAATATACCCCAAATATATATCCAAAATATAGAGAGTAACACTCAAGAGATTGTTTCCAGAGCTTAGCAGACACAATTGAAGATCATGTTAAAAACAAACAAAAAATTCAAAACTTATATCCCATTCATTGCAAAAACTCTAATTTTTAAAAAGGCTTAGCACATGGGCCTGACAGTAGTTATCAACATCTGTCCAGTGAAAGAGTTTCTGGATATTGAGCTTCAGCAAAAAGCCTTGTTTTCAGGTGCAAGTGTCATCTGGAAATCTACTCAAAGCTGAAGGTTTTGAACTACTGAGAAGTCAGGACTTTTAGCTTGTTTAAAGTGTAAATTTAAAGAAGAAAAAAAATTGTTACTCCACATTGTATCCTTCAAAAACAAGATAAATGAACAATGCACTTTCTGATCCCTGCCCCGAATCACAGCAGAAATGGGAAACCACTCCAAAATTCTTTCTGCAGATCAAGTTCCTGTTCATGATAGGTTAGCATCAGTGTGAGGTCTCGGATGATTTTTTATCAGCCAATGGCAAAAAGAGATAAAGTTTGGCTTTAGCTTCAATCTTGTATATTTCACAAGGGACAAGACATGACTTATCATCAACAAGGACAGCCTCCTCAAAATAGAAGTGCTTCACCTGATAGAAGCAAAAGCTTTACATGTAGCATAGAGCTGAGAAATTCCTTTCGGCAAATCTCAGAGAAGGGAAAATCCTTCTCCAAAAATCACCATAGCAATCACAGTTCACCTGAGCTCTTTCACTGAAGCATTAGCTACCCTCATTCCTAGGATCATCCTTGCTTTTCTTCATTCTTCTTTGTAACACCATGGTTTGTTTTGCTAATCTAGACTCTCCTTTTCTCTGATGCTTGAAACTGTGTCAGAGCACACCTTTGATTTGCTCTTGCTCTTTTTTCTGCTTATTCAGCTGTCAGACCAAGGTGTGATAATCCCTTAGTTTTGTGATATCTGTCTGAAAAACAGACTAAAAACATTGAAATATAACTTACATGAGTGGTACATTTTGTTTAGAAATCTGCAGAAAGGTTGGGAACTTGCTCAAGAATTTTAATAATTCAGTAGTTTTACTGGTCTCTAATGGTATGGGTAGAAAAGAAAGATGTTGCCTTATGTTAAGTTTCCTCAGGTCCCAACAAAGAGAAGAGATTTTTTCTGCAAGTCCTCCTGTCCCTAAATTCTCCAGCTTCACAGCACTTCCCAGGATGGCCCATGGGTTGCTTGCCATGTGGTCATGCAGATATGAAGACATCCCAGCAGCTCACTGTCCTACAAACACAGCCATGCAGAATGACAACTTGCAGTTCAGATATAGCCTCTGTAGCATGATCGTTCTGTTCATAATTGGTATTCCTAATGAGAAAGCATCTTCCATGACAAAGATTAAAACCCAAAAACCTGTCTTTGCTTCAGTGAAACTGAAAAGCAGTCAATGCCTTTCATCAGACAGCTGAACAACTTTCTCCTTCTTTCATTTAAATGCACTAGTTGACTCATAGATGCAACAATTCACCCTGGATACCAGAGTTCCCTGACCCCACAGAGTAAATAGGGAAGCATGTCTTATACTAGAACAGGGAGTTTTCCAAACACCACAAAGTTATGTCACCCAGTTCTACTTAGAACTAAGTTGCAAATTGTAGAAAACACACAAATTACGCTTATGCTGGCCAGTCCTTGCAATGCATATGCATAAAAGACTTCAAATATATTAGCATTAGAAATATGCACAGAGGTAGTTTTTTTCATCTGTGATTTGCTCAATGTTTCCAGAACATTCTTAATTTTCCTTCACCTTTAAAACATTGATATTTCACATAGGGAAAAAAATCCCACACCAAAAGATCAAGCTTTTACTGAAGAACACTTTGTTGATGTTTCTGCAGAAAAAAATACAAGTATAAATACCCTCTCTAATACTCTCCTTGTTTTTTACCCCTGCTTCACTCAGTTTATGTTTGTCATGCAGCTGTGCTGTGACCTGGGCCTCTTCTCTAAGCTAACAGCCACAGAGTTGGTTTTACCTAAATTTTGTTTAACCTGACTTAGCCCCAGTTAATCTCACTGCTTGGATATGAACGTCAGCAGATGGAGGGATCAATACTGCTCAAGCTTCTGCTCTGAACCAGAGAAATTGTCATGAAACCACAATGTCAGCGCTAGATTTAATTGTGTCAAAGTGAGTAATTTGACCAGACAATTGGTGTACTAAACTGCTAGTCAACTTAAAGAGTTAATCAAGTGATGCCAAGAAACCTACCTGAGTATAATATACGTGTCATGGGCATTTTCTGCATATTACAGTGAGCCTGTAAAGCAACAAGGCACAAGCAAAATTCTTTCCATCTCACAAATGGAGAATCCTTCTAGTATCAAATCAGAAGAGAGATACTGCTCTGACAGGTTATCAAAAGAGGCATATTAAAGTGAAAATGAACTGTAGATAACAAAAAATTCTCCCTAACATCCAAAAGAACTTATTAATTAAATGTTGTATTTATTCATGCTAGAGTTAAAGCAAAATTGCAATCTATTTTAACTCTAATGATTTGCTATCCAGAAATTCTTGGAATAAACTAATTTAGAGAATGATTAAAATAGTTTAATTTAAAATATATAGATCAATGAACATGATTAAGATAGACTAGTAAAATTTATTCTTCCTATTTGTCTGTACAAATGGTACTAGAGTATCAGTGTCTTACTATGCTGGATACATAGCTGACTGAGCCTAGCATCACTATGAACAGAAGGGGGTGGTATTACCTCAGCTTGTGCAAGGATCTACACTTCCTAAGAACAGGAAAAAAAAATATTACCCCTGACTTCATTAGCTCCACTGAGAGAAGAATAAAATACCTAGGAAAAGGAACAAATTGACATTATGCACATTAAATGAGACTTCTAAAATATTTTGTTGTGTTTTATATGGCTTTTCTTCCCCCTTTTCTGAGCATTATAGGATAGCTGATTTACAAAAGACACACAAAGTGCGGAGCTATTTAGAATACAGTTCTGCAGCAGCGCTCACAGTGCCCCATTTTTCATGCTATTTACTCTTGAAAATCCATTCCATGTATTGCATGACAGTGTAGTCACAAGTTGCACATAATTTGGGATTCAGAAGATCCTCTTTTTGTTGGGGTCAATTGGGAAGTGAGAGAAGATAAGGCAATATACCACAACTGTGGAAGACAACTACAGGTGGATACCCAGCAGAGGAGTCCAGGGTGATGTCAGGTTTGAAACACCAGTTTAAAGGAAAAACCCACTGGAGGAAGATTTTTTGAGCCAGTGGTAGCAAAAGGAGCCATACTGGGGCATTGAGACCAGGAAGTATGCTGGGAGCTACTGTAGCAGGAGGCCAAGATAGAAAGGTTTTTAGATTTTGGTTGCTTGTGTATGTGTATGTATAAGTGAGAAAAGCTTTCTGCTAAGTCTTAGGCAAAGTAGCAATTGGTCCTTGGGATTGATTGTTCAGATAGACTACCATATTGTAACTCATTAACATAAAATACTTACAAATGCAAACTTACAATGTAAATAAATATATCCACAGCTAGTATTTAATAAAAAGGACAAAGGTATAGGGGTTGACATATTTTGCCACCAAAAAAAAAAATCTAACATAGGCAGAATAAATTTAAGAATTATATAGAAAGGGAAAAAAAGACCCACTGCTATTTTAACAGCTTTTTAGAGTCTAGCTAGAATAGTTAACGACTTAGGAAGCTGGTTCAAAAAGTATGCTCTATATGTAAATATCTTGAAATAGTGGACAAACAGACTCTCATCCAAAAACACCTCTTGTGAGGGAAAGCAACATTCTACAGTCATCTTTTCTTAGGAAGATCTGCTTGTATTTTTCTATCTCCTGCACTGCTGATAATTTTGATTCACAAGAATGTGAAGCTTTTAAAAGGTTGCATTCTTTTCCAAAGGTGAAGCGAAGTGTTCCTAACATCATGCAAAGCAGTCTGAGGAGAAGGGAGAAAACATGCATTTATGACTCTTTGAAGCTCTAATAACCACTTGGAGTCCTGGCAATGTATCTTCACTGACTGTTTCATATGAGCATTTGTAAGAGAAACAATCTTCTTAGAGTACCTATGTATGCACAGTAAATACAGCAGATTGCAGAAGCCGTAGTAGCAGCATGAGATCCTGGAGTAGAAAGGAAAAGATAGGATCAATAACATATATGGATATCTTCTTCTGTGCAAACACTACTTTAAAAGACGTTGGTGCAATATGCACACTGAGCTTGTTTCCACTAACATCCAAGAAGTGCTACATGCCACCTGAAGAAAAGTCCAGAGTCACTATTCATAAAGAAGCAATCCTAAATTGTTTGATTTATAAGCCATCTGGTCTTATTTTGCTCATCAAAAAAATCTTAGGTTAGCTTGATATTGCAAGTTAATATGGTAAAAATGTACTGAATTAGCAGTATTGGATGAGGAATTCACCTAAATTTTTCTTATTCCCAATTCAGCAGTGAAATTAAGCATTTGCTTAATTTTAAGATCATGTGTAAATCCCATCAAAATCAGTAGGATTTATGCACATATTTAAGTTCTTTGCTGAATTAGGGCCAGTAAAGAAATATGACTAACCTCACTAATAAAGGAAACATGGGTAAATCCAAGTTACTTAATCACAATCTGCTTATGGAGACTTTTACATCTTCACCATCTTACAGTTTGAAAAAAAAAAAGAAAGACAGAATGGAATTAAACTTCCTATAACATGGTGATACTGCAATTTGTACAATATCACCTTCATGATTTTTCTCTTTTGCTTGTTTGAGCTACTGACATTTAGCCATCTTCCAGTGTATCTGCATTCAGCTTGGTAACTTTTAACTGTATGCTGTTCTTGCTTTATCCATCCTTTCCACTCCACTGAATCAGTTTTGTTTTGGCAAAACTATGATATAGATTAGTGCTGAATAACCAATACCAAGGAAAATTGTCAATTAAGAAATTTAGGGCCAAGTTTGCTGACGTAAATTCTCACAGCAACATGAATGATGCAACATGAGTTAAATGCTGGCTGAGGTTTCAGACCTCAGCTTTGGGGTTTTTTATCTCCTTGAAGAATAGGTAGGGAAAAATGAAAACTATTTTCTTAGATTTGGTAATAAAAACTGTTCAGCTGCTCAGTTCATGATTTTTATCCTGTGGATTGCAAAAGGCATATACAATCTTGATATATCCTACCTGATTTGCAGATGAGTTATGCTTAGGTCTTATGAATCAGATAATATATATATATTTTATGAGCGTGGGTGCATTTCATGAAAAGTGATTACTACATAGAAACTCTTAAAAATTATTGCTTCAGACTCTAATTCAGAAGTTCCATTCTTTGGAGATTTTCATCTGTTAATGTAAAAATAATGCAGAAATCAAACACAGGTAACACAGGGAACATGACATCAGCTGTTAAATAGGGGTGTGTGTGGGTGTGCGTGTGTGCTGGGGTAGTGTAGAAACCTAGTCCATATATTAAAAAAAAAAAAGAAGTTTAATTCACAAAGTTCACATACCGTAACTCATTAAACACACACACAAACAAAATCAATTATTAGATTCACATTATGTGTGCAGAAATATCCTCAAAATCTGAGAAGAAAAGGATGAGTGAGAAAGCAGAGAAAATTAAGAACACTGCAAAGGAACACACCAAAGACAATATAAGGAAAATCTCTGCTAGAAAAAAAATTATAGAAAGACAGAAACGATAACAGATACAAACCCAAGTTTCCTCTGAATCTCTTTACTTCATCTAGTCTGTAAATTGCACGTGTGCTGAAGTTTATCAAAGATGTTTATAGAAGCTGAATTTCAAAACTACCTATTTTCACTTTCTAAATGGATTGCTTTCCTAAAATGTTAAAAAGGTAAAATTTAGTTCTATACTAATTTCAAAAAAATATTCTCTTGCTCTTATATAGCAAGCTTAGCTAAAATCAGAACTGTGTTTGATTACTGCTTTTATCCTGACGCTCCATGGTTCTTTATATCCTGTAGGTAAAAGTAAAAGAGAGATAATCAATACAATAAACCTTCATAGTGATATTTTTTTCCATCTATGAAGTTAATTAAAAATCTAATTTATGTTGGGAAGCTAGCTGCTCATTTTATGTTTTGCTCTGCCTGGGGTTGCTGTTATACGGCAGGGTACTAGAAATGTAATTTAACATACTTTCTGGAGCTTTTATGTTTACTAGCCCTTCTTAGAGGAGTTCTAGAGAACAAAGCATGAGGTTATTAAGCAGGACCAACACAGAGAGTCTTTCGTAAACACCTGCTTCTCTGGTGTTGTTTACATGTGTGAATTTGCCTGAATTAATTGTAGTGCTGCTCATGGCACAAAAATTAACCGGCTGCTGGCATTTCTGTTGCAAGCATGCAGTTTAAAATATCTATAAATTAGCTGTAAAATTTTCTGTGAACTGAAATGCTCAGAATTAGGTATTCAAAACACTGCTTTGCTTAAAAAGAAATGGGCTTAACCTATGAGTATCATCTGATAGTTAAGAAGTTATAACTGCTTGATATGCAGTCAAATTAAGGGATAATTTACACTATTTATGTACCTTATTTATCCTTCTGCAGCTCTCCACAGAACTAAGCAGAGACAAGATAACCTGAAAATCCATATGCACAATTAAATATGTGAAGAGTAACAGAGGAACGACTTCTATTCTGGACATGCAGCCTCCGATGATAGAAACCTGTGCCTGATTATGAGTACCTGGGATCAATTTTGATGTTGGGTCATTTCTCAGACTATCTTCAAATTTAAAAGTGGAAATAAATCAATATAACTGTACAGCAATGAGAGAGGACATAACAGCAAAGGCTTCAAAAAATGTGGCTCGTCAATTCTTAAGTAGCTGCCATGACTTGTGAGATGATTTTTAGAGAAGGGAAGGAGAGGAGCAAAATCTCTCTTCTGCAAGTGCATCCAAGGAGTGGTCAGGTCAAAAATAATTTACCAGAATGTGCAGCTGCGTAGGGACCCTCTAGTTCTTGTTCTGGCAGAACGGGAGAAAAAAAAAAAAGAGGTTTGTTGTGGTAAGAGTCCTGTCTCTCAATAGTCTTGCAATGTAAATTGCAAAGCCTGTGAAGCAAAGACTACAGAGTTAAAACCTGCTCTATTTCCATGTTATTCAGCTATTAGGTGTAAGAGCCATCTTATTCTGAGTTACAGATAGGCTGAATGATCACAAAAGCTTGTTTGTCTGGGAAACCTTTCATCCCCCTATTTTTGCTGATGTCCAAACAGTAACCAAATGTTAACTGTAAACAGCGGGTGAAATCATAAACTTCTACAATGACCACCAAAGGAAGAGGCTTGTTGTGGCTACTTATATCACGAGTGAAAGTAAAGCTCAAGCTGAAAAAAAAGGACAAATTTTTTCAGCACAATCCACCATAAATGCATCTCACTGTCACCTAAAACTAGGCGCAACGGATGAATTGTGACAATCGAGTTCACAAAACAGGACAAATATATAGGGGATGTAACTTGGGAGCTGTTAGACTGATTCTCAGGGACAGAAGTAAAAGAAAAAAAAAAACCACAAAAAGATTTGATTTGTTCCAATAATAGTTTAAAGAAAGTGGGGAAAAAGAAGAGAAGTTGCAATCATTTTATAAAATATATCAGGAATGTCTGTAATAGCTCATATTAATTATTGAACTGAGATGTGGATTAGTTTAAACACTTCTGTAAAAGTTTGGAAAGACAAGTTGCCCCTTCAAACAATGTGCTCTATTCTCAGTTGGTGATACAAGAGCCTTTGATATGCATTTAGCCTTCCCTTTTCTCTTGGCATAAATGATTGCTGAGATTAAATGAGAGCGCATGGCATCTGTTTTTGCACTAGCGTTACATCAAATGAATGATTTTGTTTTTGCAGCCTGTATAGCCCAGATTAATGGTACAGTATGGTTGGAATTGGCCTTGATGAAAGCAATAAAATAGTGATTTTTTTCAGTAAACTGTTACCATGGGCTTTTGTTTTGTCTCAGTCTTCCTAACTTGGCATATAGACCTCCCAGACCCAAAAACAGTGATGGTGTCATGCAGCCTGTGGATTTGAAATCCATGCTACTGGCTGAGCTTTACACACTCTTAAACAAACAACTCCATGAACAGCTGAAAGTTTGGAAGGCCAGCTCCCCACAGCTCTCTTGTATGATTGATGGCCTGGTGTCTAATCTAAGTTTTCAACTCAAGCTGCAGGCTTTCCCTCAGTGTGGACTGATTTGTGTCTTTCTTCTAACCAGCAATCAATTTTTTTGAAAGTTGTATGGCTGTCTTTGCCATAATTGATTGAAACTGGTAAATATATTCCAGTATTTGTGCATCTGCATACACATTTTTATTGGCCTCATTTGCTACAACTGTCATTTTTTTTTTAATGCAATGATTCTAGCAACTGAACTCTGTTCCAAACCTCCTAAAGACAAGGCATGAATTTAAGTCACACAACAGGAAAGAAAAGAGGAGATTAGTGCAATAAGATATAACCGTAGAAGCAGGAGAAGATTAATGTCTTATATTTCTTCTTTTAAATGATTTTACTGTTGTTTTCCTTTAATGTTTGAGCAAAGGAGAAACATGAAAAAGGAGTACACTGTGAGATTTCGCATGTAGTGATTTTGCTCCTCTGTCCACCGAAAAAAAAAAACAAAACCAAAAAGTATTTCTCCTTTGGAGAGGAAAAAGGAGAAAATTCCCAGAATTCAGGTTGACTCCTCACACACTTCCCTGATGATTATTTTCTTGAGGGACAGACTCTTACAAAGACACATCAAGTTCCTCTAGTAATATGGGTGGATTAGATATTGAAAGTGTTTATTTTGTCTAGATTTTGACAAGCTTTTGGTTATATTAACATCCCCTGGAAATTCTTATGGTCCTGAAGCTCAGTGCTCAGGCAGAAGGGCAGGCACTGGCTCATACTATTAGTTAAAAGATTCCAAACATACATCTATACCCTGCTGTATGTTACACTGTTGTCTTTTCAGGGCATCTATTTTTATTGTAAACCTAAAGGGGGATAATGCAAAGTGTCATGCCACATTTCTTCCATTTAATCTAATCCAGAGCTAGAAGTTGTCCTCCTGTTCCTCACACTGAAAAGGAAACAGTCTGGAACACAAAAAGTTCCACTTAAATATAAGGACAAACTTTTTTCCTGTAAGGGTGAGGGAGCCCTGGCACAGGCTGCCCAGGGAGAGTGTGGAGTCTCCTTCTCTGGAGGTCTTCAAAACCCACCTGGACACATTCCTGTGTGACCTGATTGAAGCGGTCCTGCTTCAGCAAAGGAGTTGGACTAAATGATGTCTAGAGATCCCTTCCAACTCCTATCATTCTTCTATTCCATGATTCTATGATTCTATTAAACCTCCAGCTTCATCTCATTTACCACAAAATAGGTGAATGGATTGTGTAGGGTTTATACTTAGGAGATTCACTCAATTGCTAATGAACACATCTAAATTCTGAAGCCTCAAAGGTAACAACATTTTCCCTTCATGCAGTAAGAGATTAAGTCTTTCCCATACAGCGGACACAACATGCATCAAACTTGACGAAATTCCAAGAGATGCATTTCTTCCAAATTATCTGCTTTTGTACTCCGAAAAATGATACAGAGCAAATTTACTTTTTAGTTGCCATTGATTTCCCAAGACAATGTACCTCTGTTTACCATATCTTTGTCTCTATTTAAGAAATGACAACACTATTTCTGATCTAAGAATATATTCTGAAATATATTCACTTTTCAAAGTAATTTTTTAGTAATTTTTTCCTAATAGTTAAAATTATTAATTTCAATGGTTGTTTCTTAATGTCATGGGCCTATGTATCTGAGATACTTCATTCCTTTGTTTTAATCCCAGATGGCAAATATAAACTACAAGAAATACCACAGACCTTAGTATTCTTAGACTGGCAGGACTACAGGAATCAAATCTTGCACATAGAATGTGTGAAAATATGGTAATAAATTTGCCGTGACCTGTACAGGAGCATTTACAAGTGAAATGCACATGCAGACAACTATAAAAAAAAACCCCAGATTTCAGTGCCAGCACTTGTCATTTGTTAGGTAATCCTAGGATATTCTGGTATAGTATAGTATAACTGTCATTAATTTCCTTTTGTCTGAAATAAAAGGTAGAAATTTTTGGTTTGTTTGTTTTGGGTTTTTTGTTGTTGTTGTTGGAAAGATTATTCCTCATTCTGTTCTGTAGGACATTGAGGTAGCACAATAAAGTTAGTTTTTGTACATGAATAACCTGCAAATGTAAATATTTTCACTGTTGATCATCAAACCACAATACAAACTCTAACAATGAGTCAGAAAATTATTCACTTAAGTAGTCTCACCAATTGCTCACAGACCACAATAAATCATAAGTTAGTCTTCAGCTTGAATCTTTAGTCAAAACTGGTCAAATCCTGTTAATCCTTTATAAGACCAAATTCTTATTACTGCAAAAAAATGAAGGAAGTGTACATGTATACTTTAACAAGTAAAAAAAAAAATCTATCTTGAAAAAAAAACCACTAAATTTCTTCTGATGTATTTACTGATGCAGTAGTTAGTCACTCAGGTGTACTCATTGTAATAACTAAGCACTGTTTAAGAACACATTTCTTTATCAGTCCAATAGCACTCTATTTTCAACAAAGTGATGAAGCACATGTTGTCTAAGTATTAGCATATTCTCACAAATGCTAGCTTTTTAATTGACAATAAGAGAGGATATTATAGACAAAGTTTTTTTTGCAACCTTTTTTGAAAGCTAATGGACCTATTAGTGAACAAGAGGCTTGAGATCTGTTCTTTCCACCCCAATCTGACTGTTGAAAATAACTGCCAATGTGATAGAACTGATTTCCCTCAATCTGCTTATACATACCCTTGCACAAAGTAATACATGACCTTATAGGTGACAGTTGTGTTTTAGTTCTTCAGTCTCAGACTGAATTTCAAATTGAAGTTCAAGAATATCAGGGCTATGGAGTATTATGGCAGAGCATTTACCTTCCATGGTGTGTAGGAGTTTTAGGGACATAATGGTCTTATGGCCATTATTTGGCCAAACAGTACAGCAATGGAAATGATGCACTGTTGTTCTGATCTGGGAAGTATCCATTGACAGACTGCAGGCAGGACAGATAGTAAGTCAGAAACTATCAACATAAATGAAAGGAAATCATAGAAGGAGGAAGAAGTTAATATTTCATCTTCAAAAAGTGATAAACATTCCCACGTGAAAGAGACAGTTATTCAGCTAATGAATAATTAGGATATTCAAAACAATGATGTTTTCTTAGGCAGTTAAGATCACTGGCAACAGTTATATTAAGCTGACTTCCCGTTTAAATCACAGTCAGGAGAAGTCTAATAAATTATTTTCTGCCAACCCACATAACACATCTGTTAGGAGTATGGGAGAGGACACACATGATGGCAAGAATACTGATATTCTGAAGTATTTTCTGGATTTTTTGAGCTATTGGAACTTATTTTAGACATGTCTTTAACATAAGAAATCACAGTGTGACTGACAATGACAGGGACTGCAAGCTGGCATACTCTGACCACTATTATTTCTTGCTTTCAAAAGTATCTGGCAAAGACATCCATTTTAGACTGAATATCCATAATCCTTTTTTCTCTTCCAAGATAAATATCTATTTTTGCTTATATTTTTATAGCAAAAATATTTACATTTACATTTATGCTAATAAAATGCCATAATTGGAAGAAGAATTCTAAACAGTGTCATTGGATAGAATTTGTGGTATAGGAAAGGACCATAGCTAATAATGCAAATACAGCTATTCGAGGGGCTTAAATGTCCAGGAGCTGACTCAGAAATTTAAACATAACAATATCATACTCCAGTGAAATCGAGGCACTTGTGGATCTACTGGCTGGTCCCAATTCAACAGCAAATCGAGAATAGAAAGATCTCCTAATATGAGTTATGCTGAGAACTGTGGGGAGTTAAGAGGAGGGGCAAAGGAGTGCCATGGCTACACTGATATTTTAGGAAATGAAGCAAATTGCAATGAGGGTCAAAGAGGACTGGAGATAAATGTGAAGTACTTGCCTCAAGCCTTGGAAACTGACTAAACCAGAAAAGTCTCTGCTGAAGAACATCTCAAGAACTGTTTAGATTTTTTGGGGATTTTTTGGTCAGAAAATCTTATATTTGTCCTCTTAAGAAAAAAATGCACACGTATTTTGTTATCTCTACAGCCCTTCACAGTAGGACTAACAGATGTTTAAACAGAAGGTTATTGTTTAATTTTTTCAGTATCTTTAAACTAGTCAAAATGTGTCAGAAACATGAATCACCTTTCATTCCACTTTGACTGTTAATTTTGGTAATCAGAACGAGCGGTGTAAAAGGGGATTATTCTTTTATTCAGAGAAACCCAGCAGTTAAGAGGTTAACCTGTTCAATCTTTTAATAGTGCCTATATACATAATCAGTTGTGGAAATGAACAGTGCTGCAATTCCATTTTATAAAATCAAAATCATGAGTAAGGTCACCTGAATAATCCTTGAGAATAACAGCTTTAAAGAGAGAGATGTGATTGTAATAAAATGCCCATTATCTGCTTCCACCCGTTGGGTAACCTGCTTTTACCCTCTGACCCACCGGTCTGCCATACTGAAATGTGTGTGAGAGGTAGTGCTTCTGGAAATGAGTCATCAGAGCCAATGAATTTGCCTGTCCAGTGCTGAAATGTCATTTCTGGATCTCTACTCATGAAGCAACAATGTTCCTTGAAGTAGTGATCCACAGAGCTGCAGCATAACCGTGGTTGAGCTACAGACAATAACAAGGACAGGAGGAAGCTCCTGTGCCTGTAGGTTAACAGATATACAGGAAAATTTCCAGGTGCCAAGTGATTTATCTGTTTCAAAAGACAATTATTAGCTTCCTCTATGACAAGATAATTGGGCATGCTGTAACTCTCTGCCGGCCTGAAGTCTGTGCATAATCCTTGAGCATGGCTTCTGTTGGAAGGAAGATGTTCATTCTTCTCAGGCCTTTCTCCGTCGATTCCTTCGTAAATTTTCAGTCCAACTTTTTGTGGTTTCTATCTATCCAGGCACCATTTTCATCGGTATCATTCTTAGTTCTGAACTTGAAGGAAGCAAAGCTTCTGTGATCATGCTACGTGTCTATTTTTCCTTCCTCATTTATCAACTGTGAATGAATCTGAGAGTTGAATAAGCATTTTAAAAATAAAAAAGTTTGTGCAAGCTGTCATATACAGAAGAGCAGGCAGAGGAGTAAATGCATAAAATAGCTGAACAGTTGAAAAAGCCATCTTGTCAACTCCTATTTATGGGCATAAGAAAATCCACACGCAAGAGAGGCCTTGTGCATACCTGAACTAGGGGAGAAGTCTTAATGAAAGCCTTCAATCAATCACACAAGATAAATCTTAGAAAAGAAGGCATTATTAGTTCTGATTCAAGAAGCTATTTGTTTGATATAGCTGACAGTGATAAAGCTCATTGTTTACACAGAGAATCCTGTGGAAAGCTTCCTATTTTATCTGTGCCTGTATGGTAAATTTTGCATACCTATGATTCATGAGGATGAACGAATCACATGATTTACCCAACTCAATTTAGCACAATCTTTTGAGCTCACAAAATTAAAAACTTTTTGACACTGAGAAGGATCAGCTGCAATTTTGGATTTCAAGGAAATATTTGGGATTGATTTGGAGTGCAGGTTATAGTTTCCATCATGAATTAAAATTTTGAGAATGTAATTCAAATTGATGGGTTAACCCCATCTCTCCTACAGGCCTGAGGCTCACTCTATAGGGAATCTGCCAAAGTATGATTTGTAAGAGTACTGCAACACATAGAGGAGCTTATCAGGATTTTTCAAAGAGGACAACGGGCTTGACTCCCATTGTGAAAGTGTTTTGAAGACAAAAATTATGTTAGAGTCTAAGAGATGTAAACAGCCTTTAAATGTAATTGTATTCTATTCCTTGTCTTGAGAAAATCAACTATGATGGAGACTATAACAGTACTGATAGAATATATTAGTAAAATGGAAAAATGGTAGTAAAATGATAAGTGTTTTCATCCATTATGGAAAGGTCTTTCCTAGAAATATGTTCACGTTTTGGAGTGGTGTGAGTTCAAGGGAATAAATGCTACCTCATAAAACTCAATGCATTAATGGGCAATTTAAAGTTCACCATTCTTCCTGATCAAGTCACCTTTTCCTTCCTGTCACAGTTTTTGATGCAAGGAAAGAGACAAGGCAATTGACTATATTTTTTCCTTTTCAAATATTAGAAAGGAAAATATACTTGAGTCCAGTAAGTGGTTTCTCAACAGGGAATGGAGCAAAAAATTACAGGAAACCACAATGAACATTTTGAAATACAATGTGTGAGTTTGGAAAGAAAACTGTTTAGAAGAAAAATATTTTACTGGAAAGGACACTGTAAAATAAAAAGCAAAACTGGAATTAAATCCAGATGTTAAAAAACATATATTGTATTGTATATCTATCTATGCGTTTTGTACAAGCTATCTAAAACCAACTGTATCTATAACCCTGAAATTAGTTTTATTTCAACCCAGTCACTGACACACACAGACATCCAGTGTGTCTGTGTATGCTAGTGCTGCTATCTACAACTTTATGCCACTTGAAATAAATTGCATCTTAAATTTGAAGGCAATTTTAGGTAGTTTGGTGTGCAGTACAGATCTCATCTTTGATATTTAGCAAACCTGAGATCTTTCTAACTTGCAAAGTGTGCATGTCTACAAACTAGTATGGATGTGTTTGTGTTTATTACCTTTTTCCATGCATGCCTTGAAATGACTAAATTATAGGTATTTTACATGTGTTTTGTGGAACAAGACAGATACCGTCCGCTAGTATAATTTATCTTGAAACACCCTGTTTTACAAAATTACAGAAAAGCACAGCAATTTGCTCTCTTTTTTTATTTTTTTTTATTTATTTCTAAGGCTATGACAAAATCTTCAAAGCCCAGAAGATGTCTACTAGCTAAGAACTAAGCCAGATAATAAACAATTTTCATCAAAGCACTGGGTTTGTGGAAAGAGAGTACAATTGTAGATTTAAAATTTTGATAATGTTCCTCACTTATTAGCTATTTTGTCTTTTGTATTTTGACCTAATTCAGCCAGCAAAAGGATCAACCCTTATGTAAGATGAGATACACATACATACACATACGGCAACCCAAATCAGATTAGCTGCAATCAAGGTAATTGTGTTGTACAAAATTGTCTATGCTCTGCAGCTGCCTTTTGGATGTAATGTATGATCCCAAGTGACTGAGTTATAGATACCTGGATAACTTAGAGGTTTTATTTTAATAGGTAATCACCTCTTTGAAACTTAAGACTGAGAATACAGCATGTAAATTAACTCATATTTTCTTTTATTATTTTTCTTTGTTACAATCCAAAGTTCTTTAATGGAGACTACATGAAATTGAGGTTCTCGAAACCTAAGGCAGTCATCTAAACAGCTTGCTCTCCAACATGTCTGTCAGTTGTCAAAACCTGCCTTCTTGACAGTCTTCATGCTCTTTCAGCCGTTAAAACTAGACTGACCATACTCAACTAAACATTAAAGTACTAAATACTACTCAAAAAGAAAGCAGGTGCTTTTCATGTTTATTGCTCCTATGGTCTTCCAAAATAGACAAAAGGCAATATGGTTTCTCATAAGCTTCAGTAATTATGTTTAGATAAAAAAAACCAAAAAAAACAGACTTCCCACCCTCCTCCCCTCTCCAATAGCTCTGAAGAACTTTAGGATCATAGTCACTGGTAGCATCATCGACTGGTATCTCAATAATTTGTAATTTGGGCACTTTCTTGGAAATGGGAGCTGTAATCCATCAAGTTTGCTTGGTCTGAGGGTGTTTTAAATATTTTTTCCCAGGTTATAGAAAGTATAGTAACTTATGGCTGTGGTTATACCATAACTATGATATAAGGAAGGATAACGGTTCTGCTTTTCCCTTGAGGAAATGAGCTATTAATAAATCCACAGAACTATATGCCATAGCAGAGAATTTTCTTGTTTAGATCTACTTTATGGGTAAATATAACATTTCCAAGGAACTCTGCATCCCAGTTCTATTGTCCCAGAACTAGAATTCCTTGTTTACAACTGCACAAAAAATCCTATAAGTGTATCTGTTTATGCAGATATGTATATGCATAAGTTAAATATATACATGTATATATATGTAAGTAGTAACAATTTTTATAGTTGAACTCTCAATTATTAAACAACTAACATATAAGTATCTCGTTTGTTAAAGAGGTTTAATATGGAGGGAAAGATGGATTGGAGTTTTACACATTTTAGTCCATTCACAATAGAGTTGTTTACATAACATTTTCCTATGCTTGGGTTCTGACTGCTTGGTTTAAATGAAGTTGCTCAGAGCAGGCTGCACAGCCTCTGTGTTTTTACTGTCTTTGTGCTTTTTATTGGCTCATTAGGTTGTAAGCATTGATCTCGTTAATGGAAATGGGCTATTCTTAGTCTTTCTCTAAAGATTGCTTACTCACATGTTGGAAATATGGTTTTACTGTTGTACTAGACTTACACTACCATGTACCAGTGGTTATGTCATGTTTGACATGATCTTATCCTAATAAGTCATTTCTTGAGCTTGTGTACTAAGCAACACAACAGTGTCAGTTAAGTTTTGGAGCAGGTAGTCAAGTAACATTAAATGTAGTGTCATTTAAAAGGAGAATACAGGTTTCTCTAGAATATACAAAATGACCGAGATCTGTTCTCAGATACCAATGATTTGTTATGCAACCTTGAACAAGTCTCATAATCTTTCCATCTCTTTTCCTATCTGTCCCCTTTTATTATTTCAAGAAATAGCCAGAAAATGGAATGCATATCCCATGAAAATTCTGGATAATTTTAAAAGCTCCCAACGTGGGAAGGATAACTAAAATAAGAATTATTTTAATGATAATAAATATCTGAACAAAATTCTTCTGTGGCTTTTACTATATGATGCAATGAAAAGACCCCAACACAGTGGTTTTATAGTATGTGCTGCTTTTCTATCAACAAATATGTAAGTAGTGATGGTATAATCAAGGTGATATCTCAGGACTATAAATATATAGCTTAGTAATATGTAAACTATGATTGGAATAAAGCATTTAAAGGTCTCATCAGCTCTAGAAGTTGCTTACTACCTAAATAGACATAGTGTCTATATGATTTTAAATGAAGCTTACAAAAGACAGAACGAAGAATATTGAAAATGGCATAAAGTTTTATGTTACTGAAGTCACAGCCCTCCTCCTCTCATCCCAATTAACTGAGTACATGGTGGCAGGAAATTTAAAACCTTCTCTATGGGGAATGTTTAAAAAATAAATACAGAGAGTCATATCTGAAATTGCAAATTATATGCATTTTGCCAGTTTCCTCCCTCATTTGATAACTCTTACCATAGATGTCCCTGTAAATATGACAATAAATTTTTAAATCTCCAGAGAAATGGTAAATACAGGCAGATGCACTTAACTGCTGGTGAGCAACAAAAGTCAGTCTGCAGGAAACTGTGGCACTAATGTAGCTCTTGATTAATCTCTAATTACACTTTTGTCATCTTAGCAGGGAGACAAAACTATAGCAGATCCTAAATAGGCAGGCAGCATTTTGGCACCTAGCAACCAGCAGTTCTTTCATATTAGCGGCAGTGGACTCTGTGCTGTTACATAGAAGGTGGTTATGGATCACTGCTCTATTATTTATAGAGCAGCATTTACAGAGGCCTTACCAACAGTATATAAATTAGCAGCTTAATAGGCCATCGCTAACTAAAAACATGGCATGAGCTGAAGCATCAAGTATGAAATTAAAACGTGACTCGCAGATAGTAATGTTTGTAACACACATAGAAAGGAATGTAAATTTATTTCCCTGTTAACCATTTCATAGACAGATTACAGTATGGTCTTTAGCATTTTCATATAGATGTGTGTATGACTATTCTCATTTTTCACATAAACATAATGTGTATGTATGTGGATATATATACATGTAATAATTCTTTTGATATATTTTCTCATTTTTACAAGTCAGTGTAAAGGCTTGTCTATTTTTTTTTCACAGAGGCTAGTACAACACAGAGGTGGATGAGCTAGGAGAACGGTGCTAAAAGGGATCTGCTAATTGGACAGGAGTATGCAACAACACCGTGTGTCTTCGTGAAGGGGCCTTATTAGCTATCAGTCAGACAAATAACACCAACTTTTCTCTGCCTCCTGTTCATTCATAACTTGTCAGTGAGAAGACCCCCTCCAAAGCAAGACCTCACACCTCTATTTAGTGTCCCTCAGAGTGAATAAGATTCAAAAGTGATTAAATATGGCAAATGATGGTTGGCAAGGTGCGGTTGATTCCTCATTTCATCAACTAGAGAAATATTTAAGTTAATGTTTAAATATTAGGAATATTGGAATAAGAAAATAGGTTTATCAAGAATGGTAAAACATAAGCAGAAGAACAGTAGAAATAAAAATCTTTAATTTGTAGTGCTTCCTTCATTAAACCAATGCTTGTCAGTGAAAGGCAGTTCTGAAGTATACTGAGGTGGCTCCTGAGGCTTCTACTTGGCAGAGTCATGTTTTGCTTTCTCCTCAAACACATCATCAGCAAAAGTCCCTGTAGAATGGGAAAGACCTCACAGCCTGGGCAGACACAGCAGATGAGGGGGAAGAAAGAATAGAACTATATTTGCTTGCCATGTGCTTGCAGAGGGATGGTGAAAGAGTCAGAAAAGGAAAACTGCATCATGCGCTTCCACTCATTGAAATCAATATTTAGATTGGTATTATCTGCAACAGACAAGGAAACTTTCTTTGATCTTATATCAGAGAACTCATTGCTAGATGTGCCCTACTGAAGCACTTTTCTTGACTACAGTCTTGATTGCTGGATATTTTTAAAGATTCTAAAACAGATTTAGAGGTTAAATGTGATATATTTTCCTTTATCTAAGTCATGTTATGTTATGTTTCCAGCTTAGAAATAATTCTCTCTTCAAGGTTAGCCTATAGATGATACACTCTTGTCTTGTAGAGATTATCAATCAATGCATTTTTGACTATAAATAATAATTATAATTATAAATTATAGACTATAAATGAGTTCAAAAATTTTCAGAATGCCTCAAATGATTGTGCTGCAGTTTGTCCTGATCTGCTGGTTTGCTCATTTCTGTACTGCTGTACAGAAACAATCCATGCAGATGAATTTACTCCTCTAAAACAGTGTTTTCTGCAGTGGTCTATCTCTGTTTTAAGCTTGTGAAAACGTAGTCAAAAGGAGAATAATCTGTCTGCTCATTCATTGAGGTTTGCATTCTCCTGAGGAACATTGTAAGAGATACTGCTAATGCTCGTTCCTCCACTGGAGACGTCCAAAACTGTATCCATAATATGTATCCTGGATTTTCATGTATGAAAGTACCTAAGAGCTAATTTTTCATTTTTTTCTATTTGGTTTAGTTTGTACAAAAAAAACCCTAGTAAGTTAGATAAATCAAGAGCATTAGGCTAATTAAAAGAATTTCTTACAAATCTTTCTCTACTAAAAAGAAAGCAATAGTCATCAAAGTATTCTTAACATAATGCTACTAGATGACTTAATTAGCTAGTTGACTTCTATGATAATGCTCAGAGATGAGGCCTGAGATGCTTTTGAGATGAATTGATATCACACTGAGAGGTTCATATATTTTTCTGACTGGCTAGTGCCATGGCTACAAAAATTTAAACAGGAAAAGCAAAACAGTTTGAAAACTGTAGTCCCTGCAGCTGGATTTCTGTGGAATGATGTTTTCAACTAAGCCATCTCCATGTGAGAGACCTCTGTTTAGATGCAGATTTCCTCCACTTTGTCTGACTGTGAGTCTTGTTTTGTGTTGTCGCTAAATATAGCTGCTGGAAATTAAATTACTTTTATCAGAAAAAAATATAACTACACTGATTAGGAATTTTTAAGTTCATTTTTAAGACTTCAATGCACAAATGTTTTAAAGGGGAGTCTCTGCACTAGGCATAATGTGAAAATATACCCTATAATTCAAAGAACTGTGATCTGGAACCAGAATAAGAAAAGCAAAAGAAAAATATTGAATGTTTGGAACTCACAGTCATTTTTATTACTGCATGATTTTGCAGCTGCACATAATTAAGGCTCATAAGATATTTTAAGTATTAATTCCCATATCTTACTATGTTTGATTTTTTAAAGCACTATTGTCAACTAGAATGGTCTATGATTCCATATTCTTATTTAGGGAAAGAAAAAAAAAAAGCTTGAACAAATTTTTTTTGCTGAAATCCATCCAAATTTAGTCTCATGAGGTTGGGGCGTCCCTTTTTTTTCTGTTGTATATAGTGACAGACAAGTAGATGAAGCTGGAACACAAGGAGTTCCATTTAAACATAAGGAAAAACTATTTTACTATGAGGGTGACAGAGCTCTGGCACAGGCTGCCCAGGGAGATTGTGGAGTCTCTTTCTCCAGAAGTCTTCAAAACCTTCCTGGATGCATTGCTGTGTGACCTGATCTAGGTGGACCTGCTTCGGCAGGGGACTTGGACTAGATGATCTCTGTAACTCCCTTCCAACCCCTACAATTCTATGATAATTTTAACACATATCTTTAATCTTCATTCCATGTTAATGTACTCATAAATCCTATTAATTTTTTATTTTAAGTTTGTTTTATTATGTTGCAATATTAGACATATGCAGTGATTGTTGTAATATAAAGGTATATAGAATAAATTAGAAAAATATTTTTAGTTAAAAATTACCTCAAAAAAAGGACAGTAAAGAGATAATAATTGAGATTATAAATATATATTTTCAATTACCTCTGATGATACAATTTCCAGCAATTTGTTTAAAGATGACACCTTGGTTTTAATGAATCACTTTTGAGGTGCATTTTTCAATGAAATGTCTCTCTCTGGTGAGTAATTTAGAATAAATAAATCCAGGCTTGTATCAATACAAAAAATAAAGTCCTTTTATTAGTCTTCTGGATTTATTAGACGTGGATATTTAAGGATTAGAAAGAACTTTTGACTCTAAGGTTTAGGGTCATTAAACAGGTCATGAAGCTTTGAACAGTAAATCTTTTCAAGACAGCTTCAGCTGATGACTTCAATCAGGCAATTAGTTTACCAATCATTATAAATTTAATTTCATAAAATATATAAACCCAAAGAACCTATATCATGTCTAAAGTAATCTTCAGTCTGTTTTTTACTAGTGGTAATACTTCATAGCCGTATCTTTTCTTCAATTTCAAATGGTAGATAGGAATTCCACCTAAATCACATGAAAGTACTCATCTGTTGTGAATTTAGCCTCAATGATGAAATATCATTCCTAAAAACCTGTGAAATGATATAGTTCAAAAGTGTAATATGTGTTGAAATGGAAGCTAATTCTGAATTTTCAGAAAATAACTATGAGTGTTTATGTGGGATTGTCCATGTAAATGATGAATAGCTAGGAATATATAAATTACGTTTACTCACAAAAAAAAAATTATACTGATTTTTACTATATAATGACAAGTATGAAAAGAAAAGTCTTCAATTTAAAACAGAAATGAATTTTGTAGATATTAGATTATTTTAATATATTTTAACCTTTTCAAGTAAGTGATTAATCCTGAATGGTCTCAACATTTAACTTATGAACAATAATATACTGGGCTTTAAATATCAGAACTCAAAAATTACAAGTAATGAAATGTGTGTATGCATTTGAAATTTGATGTAATTGGATTTAAAACTCCATTTGCTTCAAGTAGTTTATGCTTTCTGTATACATTCCTTTTAAAAGTTCTGCTTCCTATTTGTATGTCATTTATAACAGAAAATTCAATACCTGTAGGCCTTCAACATAAATAAAATATTTTTCTATACTAATTTCTTTATTTCTATGTATAAACATATCATATGAATTTTACATAAAATTAAGAATGCATGGTTCCTACACATTATATCATTGAAAAAATTAGTCCTACTTGAAATTTCTCATTTAAAACAAGGAAATTATTCCAAAAATGAGATGGGAATAAAAACGGAAGAGCTTTAACATTTAATGGTTAACATCCTCTGCAAAACAATATTTGACTGATGTATGAACAAGTCTTAATCAGCAATTTTTGCTATTTTAGAACTCTATATAAAGAATTTCATATGGAAACAAGGGGATTCACTTATAGGAAATGTAGATTTGCTTATTTAGCAAAGCGATGAAAGTATGGATTTTAAAAAAATCATGGTGTTGTAAGCATATGCTGAGAAATTTTCACTAAAAATGGGCTTGGGTCACTTATAAGTCACTTTTGTTTTGTCATGTACATATAGTCAAATTAATCCCTAAATTAAAAACCAACTAACCAAACTCAAAACTATTGTAAAACCTCTTTATTTCTGGAAATTTCTGGAAAAAGAACATTCAAGGCTCTAAATTTCATAATAATGCCTATATAAATTGCTAGGAAATAACAACAAGCCATGAATCAGAAAATGTGACTACAAAAGTTTTTGTCAAAGTGCATAAAGATTTTTTTTGCTACTTTATACAATGAACAATAAACTAAAAGAGAACGTTGCCTAAAGCTCATGACTGTTGTAAGCATTTTTTGTTTGTGTTTTGCTTTCGATTAGATAATCAAACTGAAAGCTGTTCCACTACATTTGCAGTCATTTACATAGCAAAACAGAGTTTTGACTTTCCGTTAATATATATAAGGCACACATTATTTCCCATGCTGCTTAATTTTCTCTATTAAATTCACTTCCTCACTTAAGTATTTAATAGGTAGAAAAATTAAACAATAAAGAATGACGTGAGAATGGAATGCTTTTCCAAAAGTGAAAAATAATTCTTACAAAGGAGAATTTATACATCTGCTCTTATCTATAAACAAATTCTAGTTGACTTTAGGTTTTAAGAAGGTAGAAGAGTCTTAAAATTACAAGATGTAAGTGAGATACTGCACATGTTCAAAGCAAAAGGAATTCTGTCCTTGCTTTTAGGATTGTGTTTTATTAGTACTAGTTTTTGACTGCACTGGAAATAGTTATTCATGAAGAATTGTTGTGTTTTCCTCCGTACAGCATGGTGCCATTACGACAAACAGAGACTTTAATATTGTAATAAAAATGCTATTTTCTTTTCTTTTGTAACACTGCAAATTTTTGAAGATCTGGACCCTAACTCCAATATGTTCTTCCATAAATGTATGAATTCAAAACCATTTTTTTTTTTGCTGAAACCTGTCATAGTTAAAGGTGGCTTTAGGAATGCTATTTCTGTGGATAAGTAGTCACAATGTACATCAGTTGCAAATACATAAATAAAAGCAATTTTAAAAAACAGTATTTTAAATTTTCAAAATTAATTGTATACTCAACTGTTCACCTCAAAGTTTCTCCCAATTTTATCTACTAAAAAATCTAAAAATACTTAATTGAAAATGTAATCTTTATTTCTAGTCAAAAAGGACTGACATTTCTGTCGAAAAAGAAAGCCAGTGTATAACACTATATTAGTTCCTCTGACCTCAGTCCTGTGTATCCAAGTATATGGCTAAGTTTTTGTCTGCTCACAGCATAACTGATAATGTGTAGGACTACAGTCAGACTTGCTCACTATGTTTAACTCGTGTAGATTTAGTTTCTCTTTTCTTCTTTTCACATGCATTAAATGTCTTCCAAAGGATTTATTTTACATCTGCCACTTTGTTAACCTTCAGTCAGTGTTTTTCCTCCTACTACAGATGAAACCTCAGAAGAGCTGCTCTGAAAGGAAGCATTGTTTTTGCTAAGAAAAAAAAGAAACAGATGACAATAAAACTATCAGAAACACAAAAATGTCTCTCCTTTATCATTCTAATAGAACTCAATTCTCCTTTTGGAAAGTGTATCCCTAACACCCGGGAATACCTGGTCATCAAAGCTGAACCTGGCCCAGCAGTGTATATCGTAGGCTCTGAACTCCATGGAACAATCTTTAGCTGTCACAAATAAGGATTGCTGCATCGAAGTGCAGTGGAGCTATACACCATTAGTTCTGTGCATTGATTTACTGCAACCAATTTGAACCCATTAGACTTATGCCAGTATAAACCTAAAGAAACCCAGTGTTGAATCAAGCCCAAAAAGAAAGAAATCTTTAGATATCTACTTCATGACTGTGGAAATATTGGCTGGCTCTCATAGGATTTCATTACAACATCTGATGAGAACACTGATTTATGGAGATCAGTAACCAAATCTCAGCAGAAAGAGTGTCACGGGAAAAACAGAGAAACATATCCAGTGTTTGAACATACCATCTCAAAGACTTTATTTTCTTGCACTATCTGAGACAGGTTAAGATTTAATGGAAGTTGTTTCTAACTAGCACTTTGGATTTAAAGGCAGTTGAAAGGAGCAACACAAAGCCCCTGTGGCCTGTTGATATAAAGGGCTAGGGGCAAGGAGGATCCTAGTGCTCCTGGTTCATTCAATGACTCATCATGCAACACTGGGCTCATCATTTGACCTTTTCTTGCCTCAGTGAACTCAACTAGAGTTTAGGGTGAAAAATGTAGGTTCCTATTGGAAAATAGATGATTTATAACAGCGCTTCCTTGAGTAAATACATTACAAAGAAGTGGTAAATCTATAAATTTTGCACACACAATCATAAACAATGGAGTTGATGTCTGTAAAAACCTCAATTTCTCCTCCTTCATGTTCTTTTCTTGTCTTACTGCATTATTCTCACCATAAACCCATGCACATTCATAACAGATCAGCAAATGAGGATAACTTTGTTACTTTCTGAATTTGCGGTCTGGTAAGAGATACAAGAGTAAAAACAGATTCCCACTCCTCCCATAAATCAGTGAAGACAATGACGCCAGTTATATCTTCTCTGATATCAAAAGGAAGTTTTAGAAAAATTGTTTTGGACAGCTGTCTGGACCAAGCAATTGCAATTGCTGGTGGTGTATGCACATGTGTGTATTGGAGATGTAGAGTAAAACCTGTCCACAATCTGTTTTGCAAGTAGTAGTACATTTTTTATTTTCCCAAGTGGACATGTGACCCACAAACTGTCTTATACTGAAAATGATTTTATTCAGTAATGAATTATATGTTTCTCATCTTGAATTGCTTTCAACGTTAAAAAAAAATAAAGAAATAAAGGCTTCATTTTATAATCACATCTCCATGAAGATCAAAATCAAACATTAGGAAATATAAATGGATTAAAAGGCTGAACAATCTTTCTTGTCTTAATTTTACATTTTAACGATTTGGACAGCTCTCCTCACTACTGTTTTCTCATCAAAATAATCATGAAAGCTTGGACCATGACCAACAAAAATATACAAATGTTCAGCTGGTATATCAGATAAGAGATCTATGGATTATTTTGACAGACTGCCTGCATACAGGGCTAATGGTATAAGAAATAAGAAATGATGGAAGAGTCATGATATACTGTAAAAAACCCCACATCCCGTAAGAATTAGGATTCTTTCAAAGTTCAAATGTCAGCCAATTAAATATACTGTTTAAATGTTGAAACAAAAAGCCACATATATCCCAGTGCTATCTCATCAGAAGAAGGGTTTTTTTCTCCCTTGCCAGCAGCTTGTAGATGCAAAAGGTCTTTATATAGAGAAGGGCGCAAGCATAGCAGCAGCTAAGGAGTCTCAATCAGATAAACTGACATCTGTGACAGATAGCTCTCTTATGCAGGAGTCACTAAGCCTTGCTTGTCTTTCTCACGGGAATGTTCCACCTCTATTACAGTGTCTCCCATGCTGCTACTAACATACTGTTTTAGACTCATTCACAGTTTGAAACAAGATCACATTTACAGTGAAAAGACAAAGTCTTAAGTAGCATGGAAACTCAGTTCAGTTTTCCTTATCACTTCTATTCTATAGTTTTAATCAGGTGTTTTATTTATTAGGCGTTCAAAACCAGTCTCAATGAATGGCCACTCATTTCTCCCACCCCATTGATTTGACTTCTTTTTTATACTAAATTAGTATGTCTGCAATATGTCATCAAATAGAAGTTTTAAAAAAATCTTTTAAAGGTAAATTGTAATTTCATGTTATAAATATTGAAAAGTACTGAAAATTCAGATTTGCATGCATTAAAAATTATTTGTGTTACAATAAGAAAGGATGAAATATTCTTTTACATATTTTACATAGAAAATCAGATTACTAGATATTTTTCTCAGTTCTGAATGGACAAAAATAAAATAATTGAGTCAAATATTTCACAAATATTTCTCTCTATTTCTGGGGATTATGAGAATATAATAAAGATACCGTGAAAATTCTTGGAAAGGCACAGAAGAGATCACAATTTTTCATAGGGATTACAGGATACATATATGAAATAGGCACATTTCAAGAAAAGAAAGAAAAAAATTGCATACTGGATCAAGGAATATGATGCATATGCTAATAATAGGAGAGTAGTCTACAGTGTTAGAGTTAAAGAATTTCATTATTTCCTTCTGGAAAGTCACTCCAAGTAGAAAGTAATATGAAAGTGTAAAAAGCATCCAGGAAAGGACTTCTGCACTGAGTGAATATTAAAGTGATATTTTAGTCAGGTTTCTAAAAAAAAAATCTGATGTCACATCACAAATATGAACAACTACAAAGGAGGAAAGAATACTAATCTTAAACACAAGTTTACTCTTGACTCCAGTTTAACTAATCTATGTTTGGATTATGATTTTCTTTGTCTTCGGATTTTTTTTCTAACTAAAAGAACTTTATATCATAACTGAAAGAAAATAATTATCTCTACTTTAATGCGTCCCTCTGTCTCAAAAAAAAAGTGATACAACTCTCACACATGGTAAATGTGCTTCTGTTCTTACCAGTGTTACTTTCCATAAATTCAAAACACTAGTGAACTAAATTTACATTTACCTGTAAAGAGCCTGGAAAAGGAAATCCTGTAATAGAAACAAGTATAACCAAAAGTGCCAATAGTAGTATAGATTATGAAAAATGTTTTTCACTGTTCTGAAGTAGGAATGGCATTAAATACTAGATGTAGGTTGAAAATGTCTGATCTTTACAGAAAGAGATACTTATGAACAAAATCCAGATTTATTTTTATTGCCTGTATCTCTTACAAATGCACAAGACACAGTCTCAATACCTTCAGGATCTGCTTCAAAACAGATTATTGATATTCTGTCCCACAGCTCTCTTTGAGGATATTGAGTATCAGCTGCCTCAAAGGTTGGCGCCAACCTTCCTCTTATGTGCACCACAAACCAGAATTAATTGCAAATCAATCGAACAAACTACAACTGATCAGTAAACCAGTTAGTAATTTTAGCTGTTCATCCTGTCTTCATCTACTAAGGGGAAAGATGTGGGATGAAGGAAAGTGATTTCTAGTTAACATTTAGAATTTTTTTTCATCCTGGTAACAAGGATGCCCTTGTAAAAACATTTCAAGCAGGGGCATATCCAAACTAAGCAATTCCAGCAGTTCCATTATATTCTACTTACAATTCTTGTTATTTTTTTACAATTCTTTCTCTTGCCTGTATTCCTTTGGATAATGAGAAAAAGATCATATGCCTGTAACTGTTATGACTACTCTGTTGATTTTTGTTTTGTTTTTTTTTTTTTTCCCCTCAATCTGTTATCCAGAAATAAAGGAACAGTGTGCATTACAAGTACATGTCATCCACTGTATGTGAATATTCCCTAGTTGCATAGAAGTGTGACCAGAACCAAAGCAGAGGGAAATTCTGTTAAATACTGGCAATTAGTCTTGATTCACCTAAGGACTTTGGGAGATGTCTTGTGTTATATTGATTTTTTTATTGTGCATCTTCCTGTGCCAAGGAAATGGTCTCCACAAAACATTCAAGACCAGTCCGCCATTGCAGCTCTTACAGACCATGTTCTTCAACCTCTGGTAAAGGCTGAACTTCCTAGTCTTGTGTGGCATAGCTATTCAAGTATTTATTCAGTGGGAGTTCTGCAAAGAGCATTTCAGAATGTTTTCTGCTCCTAATTATACAATTCTGGGCTATGTATGCATACTGATTTGTGGGCGTAAGCTTAAATCAAGAAAAATATAAAGACAAAACATGTAGAAAGCTCTTTGAATTTGCAGAAGCAGCTAGCATTTAGCTTCTATAAATGTATAAAGTGAAAGAGAGATTTAAAAAAAATATTTACACTCTGTAGACACAACAATCACATAATTTATTTTACAGAAAATCTGAAAGACTCCCTGATTTAACACATCTGTTTGACCAGATGTGAGGGAAAATGTTAGGAACAAGCCAAAGGTTAATATACTACCTTGCAAAGGCTATGAGCATAACCATGACTGTTAAGAATCAGATTTTTAGGTATATTTTATTAGGAAATTAAAACAGTAACAGAGGTAGCTATAGAGGTTCTTTAGATGACTTAAAAACTAAGGTTACAGCAATGTTCTGGCTACATGTGCCAAAGTGTACCAACATGCAGAGGATTTAGATTGAAGGCTTTCTTTTCATGACACTGGAGCAAGATTTTGCATCCAAAATTTCCATCTTTGGGTTCACCATGAGTGAACTCATGAGTTCAACACTATATCAGAATCTACAAAGAGCGTTCAGAGTGCATGACCCTTAACTGCTGTCTTGACTCTCACCTCAATACTTCATTTCTGCTTCTAAAAGGGGAGGCATCTATGGCCATCTTTGGAGAAGTTGAAGTACCTATTCTTTAAAAACATGCTTTTATTTTTAGATTTTTGATCAGAATTTGAAGGAGAAAAAAAAAAAGATTGATACTTGTGTCTTCCATGTTCTAGATGGCTCATCTGAGTTGCAATTGAATTCATTAAAAGTTTTCTTTTGCTCATATTTTTTTCTGCAATGAATTTTTTAAAGTGTCTACAGATGGCTTGACTGTATGTACTTTGCAGTTTTAACCAAGTAATAATGCATGTGGCATCTACACTGTCTTAATCTTTCTTGTTATTGCAAAGTATATCATTCCACTGAACATCTATTAAAATGAATGTACTATTTGTGGTCAAAACACAGCAGATTTTTTTTTTCATGTAGCAGTATGTCTTGGGAGGAAATACAGTTCCATAAAAAAAAATGAAGTGCTTTAACTGAAGAAGCAAAGGGAAAAACTCTCAAGGTCTCAAAAATAAGTTCCTGAATCATCAACATGCACATACAAGTTTCTTGAAGGTCTCCCAAAAATTTTAAGTCACTTTTTGTGCAGTAATGAAGCACCTAGGAATTAGATGTCTAGAATTATCTATTACTGTTAGACTACTTAGTAGGCTACTCAGTAGGCTTTGTTACAAAATATTTTTACAAGTACAATTATTTTCTGCGTAGATTATTTTGTTATTAAATTCCAGTTCTACTTCATAAGAAAAATAAAATTTACCTAGAAAGAAAAGTTTAACACACATTCTGTGCTCATAAAACTATACTCTCTAACAAAAAAGACACATGTATCTTTCAAAGCAAACAGTATGTTTTGTGTAAGACCATCTATTACTTAAAAAGTTGAAAACTGAACTCAAAAAGTCTAACTGATTATGACAACAGAATTTCTTACCAGCTGATTGACATTAACAGTTTCTTTCAGTTCTTCTAATTAAGACTGACGGGAGTTCTGGAATTCACCAAAGGTGTCTCAAATTGTTCTCTTGTTTAGGTGTTGGTGTTATTAGCTTCTACTTTATTCAACAAACAGTTCAACTTGCAAACAACTCTTTTCTTAGAAGGCTCTTTCAAGAAGTCCTTCTATTGGTACCTTCTATGAGTGTTTCTTAAAAGAGAGCATTGCAATTTACGAGATAAAGGAAATAAATTCTGGTGAAAGATTAATACATGGTGGGAGCAACTCTGACAATGTGAATATAGAAATGTTGTCATTGAACGAACAGTGACTAAAGACTCCCAGACATCCCTGTTTTGATTTGTAGTTTATAAACTAAATGCCTGGAGACAGATATCAGGATGCATTAGAAAGGAGACCACAGATGGTGTGAGGAACATCCTGGCTGCAATTACAGAAATCCCACAGAAACTGGATGTCTGAATCTCCACAGGTTCTGGGGCCTGTCAGTGCCATTTCTTCAGCACAGATATACCCTGCCCTTCCTGAAGACACTTACTCAAAAAGGACGACTTTAAAGTATGGTCAAATAAGGAGAGAGTACTCTTTTGTTTCATGGTATGGCACATACAGCATTGTTCCAAGGATGGTACACTCTTAGTTCCTAAAGCATACTGGGATTTCCTAATTCATTTTTAAATTAAACTCCTACATGTCATGAAAATGCTGTGATCACCAGGCTCGTTGCAACCACGATGCTGCAAAGGCACATACTAAGCCATGTTTGCTATCAGCACCAGGATCTGCAAAACAACTGAGAAATACTAGCGTGTGACTAAATGGTGCTGTACCATAAGCCCGAGTGTGTCTTGCAGCTCTGGTCCACTGACGCTCTTGATCAGGAATCTGACTGCATTTTAGTGTGAGCTCTTCCCAATATACTCATAGGTGGAGTCTGGAAAGCGAGCAAATACTTTGACATCCTGTAGTTGAAGCTTGTCCAAGGTTATTATATATGATACATAACTTTAATTTTACAATTGTTATAAATGACAGTTCTTCTATACTCAGAATTTAATCTGGTTATTAGACATATGCCCATAAATTTCAGACTTTCTTTTTAAATGGATTGCAAGTACATTAGTAAGATATAAATTAAGTGCTACTATATTTGAGAGAAAACTTTAGCATTGAACTTTTATTGTAAAGTATTTTAATCCTCCTAATTTTAGCTTCATTGCTATGAAACAAATGGTTGTAGAATCATAGGTCATTTCAGATAGTCTTTTATATGGTGCCATTCAAAAAATTATGTATTATTTGACTTTCATTGAAGAAGGAAAAAAACAATCTTGAAACAAAAGTTATACAGTCTTTTTTTTTTCTTGAGGGACTAATGGACCATTTAACTGAAAGATGCATGTACAATATTTCATCTTTTTAAATATCATTATTGTACAGAAAGTGAAGCATTTGGTAATTTACAAAGAGAAAATTGTGTCATGCTTGAAATGTGTTTGCAGCAGCAATGCATTTGGTTCAAGTTTATAATGTGGCTGGGCAACTTCTACAGCAAATGTTTTTAATGTATTTGTCTCTGTTCCTGTTGTTAACAGTAGGTTATGTAGTGCTTATGCATATACCGTTGATAGATATACTCCGTCTTGAAATATTTCACATGTAAGTATGGTCTGATTTTTATGGGGGCAATGCAGAGAAGGAACAGCTCATGATTATCACAGGACCTAATTTCCACAATCCAGGTTCTCTTTACAGAATTTGTTGCCCTAGAGTTTCTGTGTGACCTTATCAGCAAAACTACCTCTGTCTATGTCTTTTGTCTGGGTCTTTGATGCTTCTCAGTGGTATCTGCCTCCCATTCTTGCATCTACCTTGTCATAGTCTGATCAATCGTCTTCACTTCTGCTGATCTATATTAAAAGCATTGAGGCTTTGCCTGAAAAAAATTACGTGCTTTGATCTTTCTGAAATTTTAAAGCCAGACTTCACTATTTCTGAACGTGTATTTGTGTTCTGCTACATCTCTGTTCACTTCCAGTTCCTCAGTGAGGCAGCTGGGTCCCAGCAGAGCTGTCCACTTGGTGCTAATGGCAGCTCAGGCACAGACTTGCGCTCAGGCCAGACACACCAGTGGGCAGGAGAAGGTGAATCTGTGGTGTTTGTATGGATGCATCATGAATGGACATACTGTATAGCATAACTGCTTTTCTCCAGATATTTACAGGTAGATCCAAGCAGTGAGTAAGAGTAGAATATGGTTACACTTGTAAACCTTCAGATCAGTGGTTGTTGTCTGGCCCAGAAGTCAAATTTTGTGGCTTGTATCTATATCTAAACTTCCTTGCACTCTAAAATAGGTGGCTTTGCCCATAATGCTCATTGGGAACAAGCCACAGTCTAAACCAGACTGCCCAGAGCATGCCCAGCTATTAGAAGCAGCTGTGCCAAGGTAAAACTCTACCAGAAGGTTTACTAGCAGTTAACTTGTAGACTTTTATTTTAGTCTAGTTTACTAGAGCAAGCGGATAATCATCTCTCACAGCAAGATAGTGCAATGCATGAGCTGTCTGCATTGCAGCAGAAGGGTGGAAAAGTGCTGGAGAAAAAGGACACCTAGGTACACCAACAGTGGCACTACTGATGATGATTAAAAATGTAAATTAATCTCGATCGATGATAAATCCTTATAATAATTTAAATATGTTTACAACAACAAAATTAAGTGCCTGGAATACTTTGGGTTTGATATCAGACGGTACAGATCATGACTGGTTTTTAGAGCAGCCACTGAGGACTGGTTTGTCATCTCAAAAAATAGTCCATGCTCATAAACATTATAAATAATCTTTGTTACTGCTTAATTTTTCCTACTCCCTAAAAATTATGTTCTTCATCTTTTTGCCCAAATGTTCTGTGTGAGATACTTGTCAATTGAAAATTCTTCAGAACAGGCTCATTAATGATTCATGATTCCCTGAAGCAGTCAGTTCCTTCTCCAGCAATCTCAATTTGACAAAATGGTTCTTTGATGCCCTAATTGCCTTTCTTTTTGCCTTTCTGAAGTCAGAGGAAAAAAGGTGGCTCAGGCCACAAAGGCCACCCCCGTAGGAAGGTAACATAGATACATATACATATGATATCTACATTAAAAATTACTGTTAAAAAACCAAGCTGGATTAATATGAATTCAGCTTGGGCAAAAGAAATCTGAAAGAGACAAAATACTTCAACGCAAGTTCAAAAATAGTCAAAATCTCCAGATCTGCTGACCTTGTCACATTTAATGTAGCTGATGACATAAAAATAAGCAGTTACACAGAATTATTCTTTTTTTTTTAAGAATTATTTTTTTCTACAGAACTTTCAATTGCCACGTGTACAGAGGTGTACAGATAAAGTCTCTTAAAACAGAAATTCTTTTCATACAACATAGTTTTAATTTGCATCTATTTTATCTTAAGTCTTTCTGTTATCCGGTTTTGGAGGCTCTGGTAGCCATATTTTTATACAATTCTGCATTATTATAAAATTCACAGTGGGCCTTAAAAGATCCTTGTAATGAAATGTGTATTTGAAGGCACTTAACGTAAACTGAAAAGAAATTCAGTCTTTTCTTGAATACATCATAGTCTTTTCTCTCACTCAATGGAAAATGAAGTCTCAAAATTTCGCATCTTTGGTTATAAAATATGACTTATTATTTCAAACAGAAGAATGAATTTTAGCAGTTTTCTAATGTTCTTTCTTTTACCAAGAAGACATAAAAAGCATATTGCTACAATGGATTGGAAATCATCCTACAGCTTCCACATTTCTCATGCAAATAATAATAATTTATCAGGCTGAAATAATTCATGCTAATAACTGTCTTTTATTGGCTATTAAAACTATTTCAGAATGGCTTTCACAATTTCAAAGCAAGAGAAGTTTCTTGGTCTGGTTCAAAATAGCTTAGAAAATTTTAATGGGAGAAGGAGAGTTTGAACTCCAGGATTTAAAGAATAGTATTTTAAAATGGATGGGAGTATTATGACCTGATCTTAATTGATTTCATCTGACCATTTCCTTACCAAAGAAAAAGTTGAGGCTGAAATTTATTCAAAGTCAAATGAAAGAGTAAGTTCATAACTTAAACAATTTCCATGGAATGGAAAGATACAATAATTTAAAATAGTTTATTTGAAAGGATTATTTTTGTGTACTGCCTGATCTTAATATGAGACTAGTGTCTTATTTAACCTATAGTTTAGTGTCTTGGCCCCCAGTCTATCTTTGTCTCCTTGGCTTTTCTCAAGATTATTTCAAAAGCTTGATCTTGCCCTGATTCTCTTAGGAATCTTGTCAAATTTTGCAGTGTAGTTACACTTTTTTCCCCACTCAACATCTATGTCTGGTGCTAAGTTTATTCATTTACATCATGAAGCAGTTGCATTTCAAGAATGTCAGCAGTCTACACCTTACCATTCACTTGGAGAGGGAAATGGCATTTGTGAGGCTGATCTCTGAAAGGCTTAAGGGGTGGTTTTCCTTACATATATCTCTGTGCCTAGTATATAGATGTCTATTTGTTTCTTCATGCTGAATGACAATCAGAAGGTGGCCCACAGCTCTCAATGAAGGGACTCAGGTCCTAATTCCCATTCCAGAACTGTGAATTCTAGGGTTTGATTTGAGTTAGTCTGACTGATTTATTGATCTGATTTTTAAGCTGTCTACATAAACATTCAGTATTACTAGGGAAGGTTAGGCCAAAGCTGCAAAAATACCCACTGCAGAAAAAGCTGTAACATTCTGACTTAGCTTCTGATTTGAATTTTGTTGTTGTCTTTTGAAAACTATGATTACATGCTGCAAAACAGTAAAATTTTGCCACTGGCTAGTTGGCTTTGTTCTTTTAAAAACTGCATGCAAAAATACTACAGATTTAATATTTTGTATCTCCATAACATAATGAATGAAACCTTTCCTTACAGTAGCTTTATTTACTACAAAGACAGACTACTGGAAATGTGCTAAAGGAAAACATAGTAAGGAAGACGAAGAAAAATAACAAGAAGAACAGTAATACAGATATCTATAGATCCTTTCATATGATCTTTCTAACTTAAAATTCTAAGAATTGCTACTGTGTCAAGCAGGAAGGCTCTGCTTCTTGATCTGTGGCTCAACTTTTCCCTCACACACAAAATGATTAATGTTTCCAGTCTCATTTATTGTGATATTTTGTTCTTTAGCTCATGCTGTGGGGAAATACTTAAAAATTGTCCCAGCAACCAGAGAGATGTATAAGAAGAGATGGTACCACCACAGGAGCTTCTTTTTCCTTCTGATATAGAATACAGAAGCAGCATAGTCAAACTTTATCATTTCCTCAGTTCCCCATGTCCTTCTTCTGAAATAAAATTTACTATATTTTTATCCCTAGCTTTTCTTGTGGAGAGGGTTTCAATTCCCATTACCACTTCTTTTGCTCCCACTGTCTTCCTACATAATTCCCAGCTCTTAAAACATACACAGATCTTTTCTGTGTATACAGAGGCAGACTTAACTTCCTCCTCATACCTTCTAGAGCATATCTTTCTGTCTCCTTGCATTTGATATTGCCACTGCCGCCTTCTCAGCACAAATTATGCCTGGGGACAGTATATGCATCCCAATCTTTTTTTCCAGTTCTCTGAAAGTGCTCTTCTTATGCTGTGAAGGGCTGTGGAAATTCATCGGGGCAATTACAGATCAATTGCATGAGTAGTCAATATACCAAGAGCAAGGTACCCTTTAGGTGCATAAGAAACCAAAGAGGAGGAGTGTACTGATGGACCGTATGCTAACGAATAAGAAGGGTCATGTTAGGGTGTAAAGATTGGAGGTAATCTTGGCTGCAGTGACCATGAGATGGTAGAGTTCAAGATCCTGTGTGGAAGAAGCAGGACACCAAGCAGGATCATGACCCCGGATTTCAGGCAAGCTGACTTTGACTTTCTTAAAGACCTGCTTGGAGTGATCTCATGGCATAAGATCCTAGATGGTAGAAGTGCCCAAGAGAGCTGGTCAATCTTCAGGTGCCACTTCCTCCAAGCCCAGGATCAGTGTGTTCCAACAAGTAGAAAAGCAGGAAAAGGAGGCAGGAGGAACAAAGATCTGATAAGACAGCTCAGAGAGAAAGGAGACATCTATGAGAGGTGGAAACGGCCTGGTTTCTTGGGAAGAGTATAGGAACATTGACAGAGCATGCAGGGGTGCAACCAGGAAGGCTAAAGCCCTTTTAGAATTAAACCTGTTCAGGAAAGTAAAGGAAATGTCATGATTTGACATGAGATGTGTTTCTGGTAAGGGGGGAAGGGGCTGTAAAGATGGCTCCTGTAAGAAGTTGCTCGAAACTCTCCCCAGCTCTGAGACAAACCGACTTCTGGGGCTGAGCCAACTAAATGCCTTCACTATCACTTTTTAAGAAGAAGCCAGGAGAGTTCTTCTTATTACTTCCTTCTTCTACCTTTCCTTCTTTTCTGGCTACTAGTGTTGCAATGAGTGAGAGTGAGAGAAACAACCATGTGGACGCCAAGGTCAGTGAGGGAAGAGAAGAGCAGGTTTGCTGGAGTAGAGACTCCCCTGCATTCCATGGAGAGGAGTGGTGAAGCAGAGATTTGTTTGCGTTTTGTTAAAGACTCCACATCAGGGGCAGAGATTCACTTCATTATAGACCTTGTGCTAGGGGCAGTGACTATGTCCACAGGAGGCTGTGTTTCATATGAGAGACCCCATATTCACAGAAGTTGTAACTGTGGAGAAGGACCCACACTAAAGAAGCTCATTAAAATTATGCCCAGAAGAGGCCATGTCCTGAGAGAGGGACTCTGTATCTAGAGAAGTTGCAACTGTGGCAAAGAATCCTTGACAGAGATATTCACCAAGGACTGCATCCCGTGTGAAGGACCCTGTATTGACAGTAAAAGCAGCTGCTGGGAACAACCCACACCAGAGAAGTTCGTTAAGGACCATGTCCCATGGGAGAGACCCCATATTAGAGAAGGGGAAGTATGCAAGGAGTCCTCATCCTCTGAGAAGAGAGAAGCGGACATCTGTGAGAGACTGACCACATCCTCCATTCCCTGCCTCCCTGAGCCGTTGAAAGTGAGGAGGTAGAGATATTGGGAGCAGTGAGTTGGGCCTAGGAAGAAAGGAGGGAATGGGGGTGGGAGATCTTAAAGTGCTGGCTGAAATTTTCGCAATCATCCTGCTTTCTTTTTGCTTTTTTGTTCTATTCTGTTTCTTGTAGTAGTAGAATAAACTTTCCTACTTTCTTCTCTAAATCAAGTGTGTCTGTTTTGCCCAGGATCACAGTTGGCAATGAGCCCTCTCTGCCCTTTTCTTAATCCACGACAAACTTGCTTATCTTTTTCCTCCCATTTCACTGGGGCCTCTGCCATCCTAATGAGGTTAGGGGTGGATGAGGGGCACCGAGCATGATACTGTCATGGTCCTGTGCTAGCTGGGTCAAACCATGACAGGAAAATAAGAGATTTTTTTTTTGTAACATCAGCAGCAAAAGGAAGATTAGGAGGAATGTGGGTCTACTGCTGAACACAGAGAGTGCCCTGGTAACAGAAGATTCAGAGAAGACAGAATTATGGAATGCCTTCTTTGCTTCA
>WBNH01006008.1:0-20372 GCA_013401255.1 Urocolius indicus
AAAAAAAATATCCGAGTCAACAGAACCTCAGAAGTGGAGGTTCTCATTTCTCTCAGCTCTCATTTCTCTCTCATGGGCCATTAAAGAGACATAACTCTCTCAAAGATTTGAATTTGTTTCCTGAATATTTGAGTATTATCTTCCTCTGTTTCCAAGTGTCACTGAGCTCATATGAGTGGTTATTTCTAGAATAAGTATTTTAATTTGTTCCCTTCTTCTCATAAGCTGAAATATAGTGCACTATTAATATCCTGCATGTAGCTCTTCCTTTCAGGTACATTATTGCCACAATTTGGCTAACAAATAGATTTTGTCTGTTCTGCTCTGATTGAAATTGCAAACATGACCCTAAAACCATTTCCTAAATAATGTTCCCAAAAGCAAGATGGGTCTGAAAAATATTTGACAAAATGGAATTTTCCAAAGAAGAAACATTATTTTTAAAATTCCTCAAAAAGTTTATAAACAACTCACTGGATCCTCCTCATGTCCTTCTTCTTTGAAGGTAACTGAGTATTTCTAAGGACTTAATGTAGAGTTTCAAGAAAAGAATTGTGCTGGGAAGGATGGTCTTCATTATACTTGCAAGAAAACTTGTACCACAACTTTTTGAAAAATGTTAATTTTTTTCATTGCTTAAATTCGTCTTATAATCTTAACCAAGTTTGCCTTGTCAGGCAAGATGAAAGCTCACAGATGGATGGAGGTTGACATGTAACTCCATGTAACTCCCTTACTCTCCAAAGTACTCAATGCAGTGTTGTGACTATATGTATATACGCCCTTAAAAAAGAACATGAATTCAGCACAATAGAATGAGTTTGCCAACGTGATACTGGTTTACATGATACAATGTTCCTACGAGAGAATAATTGTGTCAGGATGGTGTTAATGCCATTTACTTATTCATTTGGAACCCCTAATGAAAATTGTTTAGGAAACAAATGGCTAATTATGTTCTACATGCAAAATAATTAAACATTTAGAACACGATATTTAACAAGGGTGGATATTAGTATTAAACATTATATTCAATTTTATCTAAGAAGATAGATTAGTACAATTATGGGGGTGAAAAAAATGAAAAAAAAAAAAAAAAAAAAAAAAAAAAAAAAAAAAAAAAAAAAAAAAAAAAAAAAAAGAAAATGTACATCACCCATGAGATAAAGAGCTGCTGTGGAAGGAATTTACTAGTAAAAAATTATGTTTGGAATAGCTCCAGAGATCCATGGTACTCATATTTGTATACTACAAGATATTTATCAAACAGGGATAGTAATACAGCTGATGAATATTCAATTAATATTCTGATTTCGTGGTCTTCACAGCCATAAAGTACTATTTGAATCTAGCCCACCCCTCCCAAATGAAGCTGAATTATGTTAGAGGGAAAAGATCCTCCCTTAGCTCCTTTAGGGCACACTTATGCTATATTATGCAGTGCAACACAGAGATATGACAAACAACTGCAGTATATACTAAGAGCAGTGCAGTTGCACCATGGCATTACTCCAGCTGAGCTGAGCAGCTCTGCTAATATACCTATACTCTTCTGGGACTAGAATCTGCTCTTTCAGCCTGCACTCACATTTCCCCGGAGAATACAGTGGGAACAATCTAGCAGCCTGTACACCAGCTAATATCTATTATTAGTAACATCAGAAATATTTCTGAATATAAGCTGAATATTAGTCCTACTATGTAGTCGCTACCTCCCAGTTCCTACAATCCTGCAGTTATTTCTCAGATAGCTCCTAAATCCCACACATGGCTCTCAGAGGTGCAGACTAATCTTGGGATCCACTGGTGCTTCACATCTGCTCAAGCTAAACAAGAAATCCAGTAAGATTATTGACCCTTACGTGATGTGATTTAACCTTCACAGAGAGAGAAAATATGCCCAGTAAAAGGACATCATTTATGCTTAATTTAAAAGCTTAAAAAAAAGCCTCAGCATTTTGTCCAGATTCCTTATTTCTGAGTGCTTGGGCAAAAATTAGTTTGTATACTGTGAGAAGTGAGGTCTGAGGTTTTGTCCCACACATGTACAAGAGACTAAGGTTTCCTCTGTATTTTTATTCTGTTTAGCTGTCACAATGTGCATAACAAACATATGAGTACAAATATTCCTAAAGAAAGCTAAGCAAAAGAAAATAGATGTGGGCAAGCTTCATCACAAAACAATGGCTTTTTTAAATTTATCTTCTAAATATTTGTATAAATGGTGGACTTAGCAGGTAGCTTCTTAAATGTGGTTTCTGCTTACCTCTGAAAATTTCTTGGAAGGATGTTTCCTAACTTTTCCTTTCCCAGACTAGCTGAAACAGAGGTGTTTTGTATTAAGTTGAAAATGAAAAACGGTAAAAATACTTCTGCTTTATAATCCTAAATGTTACTATTGGAAGAGGCTTTCATTACATCAACTGTGTCAATGTTCTGCTAATGTAGAATAAAAACTACTAAGAAGATTTACAATACAATACAAACACAGAATATATCCCAATTAAGCAATGATGATAGAAGTCCAGACATCACTTGGTCACTCTTCATGGAAAACCCAGATAAAACCCTTTGGCAAAAAATGTAAGGGATGAGTGGTTTGAGGAAAGAGCAGCCCAACAGTGGTATCACGTTAAATGTCATAAAGCAATGAAGTCCAGAGCGCAGTCTGCAACAGACATCTTCCATTTTGTCTTTCATCTTTTTCTAAGAGACGATACTTTGGACCAGGAATGTCCAGGCCCAAAGAATCTGAGCCAGTGATATCGTACATAATTAGGAAGGAGAGATTACGTTTGGCCTTTTTGCTCAGGAAACAAGGTCCCAGCAGAGTTAAAATTGTTGTTGAACCCCTGATCTAAATCTCCCAGCTCCAGAAGCTGCATAGTTAAGTAAAAATTACTGTTCCTGATTGCCATCTACTATATCACTGTGATCTTCATATGCCTGCCTGAAAGCTACCTGAAGGCTGATTTCAGTACTGAGGCTCGCTACTCAGTGGAAAACCTGAGAAGTCTTTTTGAATGGCTCCACTGCCACCCAATGTCAGTTATTGAAAAAAATTAAATTTCTGTTACATATACTTACTTTGCAGCTACATAAAACTGCATATTAGCTACAAAACGCAAGAACTACTAGACTATTCATCAGTTTTGGCAGGCTACAGAAAAAGATATTCCTGTGAAGTAGATGCCACAGTCTTCTGGTCCCTCAACTACTATATGTAACATATTTATGTCCATCCTTTAAAGCACTTTAAATTTTTTACATATTTTGGGGGATAAGAGAATAGGGGAAACAAGAGAAAGATAGTCCTGCCCTCTAACTATAAATGAAACTTAGAAATTAAGAACACAAACACTTACTTTCCTCTTTCCTTTCCAGATTGAGTGAAAAACACACAGACAGAAGAAAAACAAAACAAAACAAAACAATTCTGGGCCTTCTGGCCAGATGGTTTTCTTCTATCATTCTCTATAAAGGGTGGGTATTAATAGAGATGGCAAAGGTGAGGCCTGAACAAGATATTTCAAATAATTCTGTTTTCATTTATCAATCTGACTACTAGCAATCAGGGAATTTTGTTAAAAATTCCAATGATTCTTATCTTGACAGTGCCTCTTTAATAACTAAATGGAATTCATATTAATTATTTATCTCCTTTAAAGTGCACTGAATAGCTTTGCTGAAAATTACCACGTTTATATTTATAGAACACTAGTGCATGTATAGATAGGTTCAAGATTCATTATTTATGCAGCGCTGGCTTTATTTATAGCAATCAAGTTCAGTAATTAGCATTACGTACAAGACACCACCCATTCAGCTATAATGGAGTGGGCACAGGGTGGAAAACAAATGCTATACAGAAAGCTCCAGTAGGTTCAGAAATCAAACAAACTACTCTCTAACCTACTGGTTAGCAAGGAAATGTGTCTAGCAGTGATGACAAGAGTCAATAGAAATAATACTGTTAGGTCTGCTTTGCCCTTCCTGGGTTTTAAGTGATTACTTTAACTCTTTTATCTTTAAGTGATCTACTCAAGCTTACCTTGCTCTTTCAAAAGAGGTGCAAAAAGTGCATAGAATACGGTGGGTGCAACCCTACATTCAAAACTCCTTATTTCTAAGGGTGTATAAGGACAGCAGCATGAAAACACATGGAACAACTTCCTGTAGACATAGTAAAAGTACAACCTTTCTCCACGTCAGTGAAATGAATGACTTCTCTGTTACATGGGATTTTTGATGGTGTTAAGGTTCTGAAAAACTCCAATCAGCCCTCACCCTATATTTACAGGTTATGTTGACATTGGTCTGCAAAATACAAACCTTAAACATTCAGAATTCTACAAAGAAAAGGTTTAAGGCTGTAATCCTGCGGCCTTGTTCCTAGCAAGACTAAATGCAACCCACTTTTATTGCCATCATGTAACTAATGCACCATCAATATTTCATGCATGTAATTTCAAATGAGTAAATAGCTTTCTGCAAGTTGCATAATTTGCTCATAATCTCAGTGTGTCTTGTTCCATTTAAAGCTAAGTGCCACCATTTTAAAAATACACCAGCAGGAATTATTCAGTCCAGCCAAGAATGATTATAGCTTACAAAGCCGTCAACCTCACTCTTGCTGTCACCCATCTTTACTGACAGGGTGAATGATTTATCCGTATCAAACACCAAAACAAAACCAGGCAACGAACCCTACAAAATATTTAGCACTGTGAGTATTTAGTCACTAAGGGAGAGAGAAGAGAGCAAGCAAAAAGCTAAGCTGTGACATATGAGGTGTGCTACGTTTAGGGAAGCTAATGAAACCAAGGGCTCGGCCATTAACCTTCAAGGAAGAAAAGCCAGGCCTACTGCTTTAAAAATTGCTGGGACCCATCTTTCACCATGACAAGCATTAGTAATGAATAATTAAGCATTTAATATAATGTTGCTTTGGTGAAAAATGATAATTTTACAATTGATGGCCCCTAAACCTATTCAGTGTTATTATGGTGCAGTAAAAGCTGGAAGAGAGCTTTGATGAAATGCATGTTTTTCAGTGGAGGAGGTTTTTTTCCTGTGTTTTTTTTTCCTGATGGTTGGACTGAAGCAGATACAGTTATTAGGTTCAAAATCTTTGCAGAGATGAACAGTGGCCCTGCTGAGAGAATTTCATGAAAAATTTAAAAAGGAAAATTCAACCTGGAACAGTCTCGTATCTCACGAGAGCCTGCCTGAGGTCGAATTGTGTTTTCTCCCATAATATTCAGCTAATGTCAGGGAAATAAATCATTCAGCAGATGCAAATGCGGAAACTCTCCAAAATGAAACTTGAGCAACTCGAACCTTTTTTGATTAAGTAATATAGTTATTTAAACAATTTAACAGCTGTTCACTTAGTTTCCTGTAATCAAATGTTTATTGCAAAAGAAATATTTTAGTAAATTATTTGAACTGTACTCTAAGATCTCTCTTTGCAGTTAAGAAAACTGAAGTACTAAGCTGCAGCAGCTCCTGACAGCCATTTCTCTCCTCCTCAGAGCCTACTGCTATTAGCAAGCAAGATTTTTAACTGTAGATTATCACAAAATACAAGTTTTGGTGTGTCTCATGAGGAGACAGAGTGCATTATGTCATCATATATCAAAGTAAATTATATTGTTTTGGTTTAAATTGGTTCAAGTGCCACTGTTTTAGAATCCACTTTCTAATACAACATAGAGGGGTTAAATAAGTAATGACATCTTTTATACTGTAGCTGAGAGGTGACGGGAAGCCTTCATTCTTTGCAATCTTTACACTTAGGTATGACATTTGCCAATGTCATTCATTGCACTTTTGGTTCAACTCCCCCTAAACAGCCACAGGCACAGTGAGCTTGCAGTGTATCATGAATTATCTTTGAAAAATAAAAGGCTAAAAAAGTATCTAATCCTTCAATGACAGGATTTAGGCTATATATTCCTCCCAGTGGAGTTGATTATTCTTCTAACTTCACAAAGAATGAATTACTTCACATCTGGGTAAATGTCTCCTCTGGCCTTAGACACCACTATGGATTGTGAAGAGTGTGCATATCTGTGTGCACACACATGTGTTTAGAGGTATCAATCCCTGAGAAATAAGTATAAATTAAAAAAAAAACATACAGGTAAAGTATTCTCCAGATGGACTGCAGTCTACAGCATTTGTGTAGAAATTGGCCACTAGCTGATTGCCACAGCTTCTTTTCCCTGGGTTTTAAAAATGCATCAGGTACAGGAAAATCAACTGAACAGATTACTGCTGAAAGTCTGACCTTGAATAGTTCATAAATTAATGATTAATCCCAGGCTTCTAGAAAGAGATGAACTACATCTTTTCTAAACACCTAGAAAGCTTTCTAGAAGACTATTTACAATAACCAGAGATGGCGCATTATGAGTGTCTCAAACATAATTATTTTTCTTTTCTGCTGATAGTGCATTTTTCAAATAAAAAAAAAAAAAGTGTTTTTTTTTCCTCTCAAAGTTTGTTCTTGAAAAGCAAACACATTAACTCCGCTATGATTTTAAACAGCTCTTAACTATTACTGTTCCACTATACAAATTGAGCGACAGAGTGCTACTGTATGTCCCCTTAGTTTTGTTGGAACAAAAGCCAGTTTGCTGTTGATGTACTGATGCTTATGAAACTGAAACTGAGGTGAAATACCTAAAAATGGATGTTGGCTGCTTTCTCTTTCTAAATTGCCTCTTTCAAAGGCTGTTGCATCGCTGCAGTTGGAAACTAAGATTCTTGTCTCAGCAAATTGCCAACAATATGTTTCTTATTCCAGCTCTTCTGCAGAAAGTCTAATGATGTAGCTGGTGCAGCTTTTTGTACCAAAATGTAATGAATTCAGAGCATTACAGCCTCTCTCATGCTAAATCATTTGCTGATGTAGGTTGTAAAGGTATCACTAAAACTAAAGGAGGTAGACTGATNACAGCATTTGTGTAGAAATTGGCCACTAGCTGATTGCCACAGCTTCTTTTCCCTGGGTTTTAAAAATGCATCAGGTACAGGAAAATCAACTGAACAGATTACTGCTGAAAGTCTGACCTTGAATAGTTCATAAATTAATGATTAATCCCAGGCTTCTAGAAAGAGATGAACTACATCTTTTCTAAACACCTAGAAAGCTTTCTAGAAGACTATTTACAATAACCAGAGATGGCGCATTATGAGTGTCTCAAACATAATTATTTTTCTTTTCTGCTGATAGTGCATTTTTCAAATAAAAAAAAAAAGTGGTTTTTTTTCCTCTCAAAGTTTGTTCTTGAAAAGCAAACACATTAACTCCGCTATGATTTTAAACAGCTCTTAACTATTACTGTTCCACTATACAAATTGAGCGACAGAGTGCTACTGTATGTCCCCTTAGTTCCAGTGTCCCTGCTTCTCTGTCAGCTGGCATCATCTGTGCCCCATCCTCAATGCTTGTCAGCATCATGACTCCCTGTTCGATCTACATACTTTGAAAAGGAACATCTTAGAACTGACTCTGAGTGCATAAATACAAAGACTAACAATTTACATTCTTAATTTAAGAGAATTGATACAGCTTTTCACCTCACGTCAGTAAAAAAAAAAAAAAAAGTTTGTTCATTTATTGTATTTGAGATTAATCAGAACCTTCCCGTCTTCTCTCAGGAATAAAGCTCTAACAAGTATTGAATTTTCATCTTCTCACTGAATATGCCTCACAGAAAATGGATGAAATTTAAAAATTCCAGATAAGAAAGGAGCTGAAGACATTAAATAGTATCCACTCTATTAGTAGATAATTCTGAAAAATGCTGCAAACTCCAAGGAAGAAGAAGGAGAAGGTCAAGGAGAAAGTCAACTGTGTATAGAAAGAGAGGTTACCTTGCTCTGGATATCAGAAATACAGCACTGTAAAAATATCTTTAGTTCAGTTCTAACATGAGTTCTCAGGTTTGGGCTGTGGATGACCAGGAAGCAGGGGCCAACACTCAGCTTGGGTGAGCTTGAATTATGTATTTTGTTATGGACACCAAAATACTGCTCAGAGCTCAAGAACTAAATACTACAATTTTCTGATCATACAGACACTTAGAATGTTAGAAACCCGAAGGCAATTTGTGGAAATTTTCTCTTCAGAAACTTCTTATTAAGATCCAACAAAGAAATGCAGTTCGGCACTCATTAACCCAACATGTCATTTCACAGAGAGTAATTGAAGAAAAAGAGGTCTTTTAGAGCGCTTCCTCCATGTATATAGTCATCTCCAACATGTACACACCACCAATGATTTCAAAGAACAAAAACACTGATTGAAAACTACCATGTGTAACAGGGAATAGGAGGAAATATCGGCATACATAAATGCAATCCAAAATTCTTTGGAACTTCTGAAAGTTTAGGAAACCTGTTAGGTTTCCTGTGAAGGCATTTTTCTTGCTTCTCAGCAAAGACAGGATTAACTGACTAAGTTTACTGCTATTAACATCAGAAATATCTATAGACAGAAAATTCAGTGGGACTTCGGTACCATCATCTGAAGACAAAAATCCTGTGAATTTCAGCAGCACAAGCCTTAGTGAAGGAAAGACGCACCTTTGAGAAGGATCCAGCTGGAGAGCAGAGTCAAGAGAGTCCGATAAGACAGTAATAAACCCCCAGAAAAACTCATCTGAGACCAGAGAGTGAGCAGCAGTCTGAGGTAACCATTAGCCTTCCTGTTCCTGTATTTCGCAGGATTTTTCATTGACTTCTACTCAGTCAGAGGTTAGAATGAGTACACAGGTTCAACTGAGAAAGCTATTTCTGCACATGTGCCTCACATGTCATGAACTTTATGCTTTATGGGTTATAAACATAAAATGTGATTTGACTCCCCTCCAAATTTTTAGTAAATTCCACTAAATATTTACCTTTCCCCAATGACAATTTGGTTTTGGAAGTGCTAATATAAAAATGAGAGATTAGGTTACTGGATAGAACTTTGGACATCAAAGACTTGCATTTTGGTCTTAGTCAAAGCACACTCTGACCAACTATTTTAATCAGTGTCCAGTCAGCAAAATTAGCTAGGTCACTGCTACCTAAATTGATACATATGGTCCAGGAGATCAAAGCCAGTAACAATCATAGATAGATAAGTTACTTTAGTAAATGTGAGCAAAAAAGATACCTAAACAGAGATTCATGATTACTGTGTAAAAAAAAGGAGATATATATATATATATGTATCTATCTCTGAAGTGTAGGCAATTTGGGACATACTGCAGTCTACAGCAGTTGTGTAGAAATGGCCACTAGCTGATTGCCACGGCTTCTTTTCTCTGAGTTTTAAAAATGCATCAGGTACAGGAAAATCAACTGAACAGATTACTGCTGAAAGTCTGACCTTGAATAGTTCATAAATTAATGATTAATCCCAGGCTTCTAGAAAGGGATGAACTACATTTTTTTTCCAAACACCTAGAAAGCTTTCTAGAAGACTATCTGCAATAACCAGACATGGAGCATTATGAATGGCTCAAATACAATTATTTTTCTTTTATCCTGATAGTTCAAATTAAAAAAAATAATATGCTGAAGTATGAAGATATACATCCATCTACAAAATCAGTTTCTAATATACTGATCAAATGCAAATTATAATCCCTTCCTATTGCACTCTTTTCCAATTGATTGCCTTTGTTAAGTTCACCAGAATAGACCCAATAGATGAACAAAAGGATCCAAGGAACAGCTACTGAGGATACTCCCAGTCTGCATGATTCACTGTGTTCACTGAAGCAAACCAGCAGTATTTTGAGTGTCTTTCATTTCATCCATGTAATTTTCACTATACATTTTATCATGTCTGCAATATCTTTAGTAATAGAATCTGCTGCAGTTTGCAGGAGGTATTTGAGAAATTGTTCCTTCTACCCTCACCCTCCAGAAGATTTTCTTTTCTTTTTTTTTTTTTAAAAAAAGAGAGCTTTGGTGGTCTAAGTACATGTGAAACTGGGTGCATTACGAATGTGCTTAGATTTCACAGGACAAAAGATTTCTGCCTCAATACAGGGACCATCCAACCTTAAGATCCCTGTGGATGAATCAATACCTTGAAGTGTAGCCATGACAACCATAGAGATCAAATAGGCTCAGTATACACAGTATTCACAGTATTGATTTTTCAGCACAGGACAATACAGTGCTCTCAGGGCCTGAATATGGATGAGTAGTAGCTGGCTGAGGCAGACTTCTCTTGCAATTTCTAAAGTGATGCTGCTGAGGAGCAGTTCTTCAAGGAATTTCACACCACTATAGTGTGGGTGTCCATTTTCCACTCATTAAGACAATCTGCAGGTTTTTTTGTCCATAGCTCACAGCCCTAGGTTTCTGAACAGCTGGTTGGTTATCATCATGAAACAAAATCCCTCACTTTTCCCTTTTGTTGGAAAGAAATATCATTGACATGCTGCATATGCTTATTACTGGGACTTTAGATCTACAAGTCTGAACACTTGAAGTAGGAAGCTATTGCCCTATAAATAAACAAATCATATAAACATATATGCCTACTGTCTCATGCATATATAAGATAAAACATCACCATCAGTTCAGAATAACTTTCTGCTCAACATAGGCAATAGCAGTGCATCATTGCAGTCTCGGGCTCTAATCTACTCATGTTTCGTAGAGGATAGATTCAGAGATTTTACATTTGCAACATTCTCTAAAACCAGCAGTATGATGATAATCGTCAGTGATCTGGAATGCTATGTTAATGCAATTAATGGCAACCACACCCAATGATCATGACCTCTGATAGTTAAATTTAATTAGAAACAGAACAGTCAGTTCAAATGTGTCAGGAAAAAAAAAGCACTCAAGAAAATTGAATGTTTTCATGGAGTCATAGTCACTGTTAACTTAAAAACTTACTCAGAAAATGTCATTTTCCTGATCATTTAAGTATCTAAAGCTAGAAACCAGGAAAGAATTTGTTGTTTCACAAAACATCATAAAAATTATCCATTTCCATAAATAAACACCCTTCAAAATGTATTTTAAGTTAACAGCTAAAAAAATCAAATAAGTTTCAACCAAGCTGGAATAATTTCCAATTGTCTGCTTCACAAAAACTGTTGTGCAGCTCCCACATGTACTTGCTCAATGACTTGAAATTCCTACCTAAATTTGTGTCAACAGTTACCAGGGAAAGGTCTTTATGCCATGCTGAAGTCACAAACTACTCAACATAAGTCTAGCAATGAATGTCTGCATGGATATTTCAGAGCCCAAAGTTTGCAGGGTTAGTGTCACAGGGCTATGGTAGGGACCCAAGCGCAGTTCAGATTTTTCTATGCTGCCTAGCAGGAGTAATCCCTGGAATGGCTAATCCCCAGAAATACACTTGAGTTTCTCTGAGAAAAATTGGTGGATTTAGACCAAGAGATCTCAGAAGTGGTCCACCATAGCCACAGTGCAATGTCACAGGAGGAACTTATGACAAGAGCCAATATATTAGCAAAAACTTTTCATCAAAAAAAAATTTCAGCTGAACATTTCTAACTAAAAATATTCTAGCTTTTCTTTGTTATTAGTTTAACATTTTCTGTCAGAGTAAGAATATATTTTTCTTTTGAGAGGAACAGAATATATTTACATGTTAATTCCTCAGCTTTAGGGCTATGTAACCACTATGGCTAGAGACTGGGGGAAAAAAAAAAACCAAAGACAGTTAAAATCATGTGGCAATTAACATAGAAAGAACTTCCACCACACTTACTGTACTCCTCCTCAAGCAAGACTGCATTTCAGAATTGCAATTCCATATTTTTTTCCTTCAGTTTGGTTTTCTTTGTCATTTTTTTCTTCGTGAGAGGAACACATTCCTCTTTCTGCAAGTATATCTTTAAAAAACAGGCATCTAGAGAAGATGGAGATATCCCAGAGCATATTTATACTTATTGGCTTCTTATCAATCATCAGTGACAATCACTATGAGCAACAGCAAATACAAAAACGAGCTTAGTGATCAAGTGGTCTAATTATGTTAAGGATACTTGTGACAGGTATTTCCTCTCCAGACCTCTGTTTTGTTGTACTTCTGCAAGTCTGCAGCTGATAATTGCTGTTAATATTAATCCAGCTTTTTTTCTGCCTATGAAATTAGATGAATTTAAAGTAAAAAGAAATCAGATCAAGCAATTTCATAGGGGAAAAAAATCCCTCAAAATACTAATGGCTAGAATTCCTAGAGTCACATTTAAATAAAACTATGAATTTTATATTACTAAGTGTTTCTACTGTAACACTTTATTCCTATACGGAGCCTCAAAGAGCAGTAAAAACATATGATTGCTACTACAAGTAATAACATTTCTGCTGTATCTACTGTCTCTCATTTATCAGGCTATACAGGTGCCTTTTGCTCTTTCGTCTCAGTCACTGCCAAACAAGAGTCCAACATTCCCCATCCCATCCTCTGAACTGAACTGAGCTGCTGGAAAACCATCCCCTAACATCCAAAAGAACTGAAATAATTATGTCTGTCAGTTACCATATATGAAGCTACATCTAGGTTCAGAGATACATCTCTAAAGATAAGTAAACCTGTTGGTTAGATATTAACTGATAATTCATAGCCTTAAGCTGCACAGATAGAACACGCAATATAGAACATAATCTGAGGGAAAAAAATGCTCAGCAAATTGAAATATTAATGTTACTAAGAAGAAAACCTCATGCACATCCAGCAGTAAAACTATTACTTGAGGCAAAGATATTTTGCAAAATTATTGCAACATTCCATACTCTATAATAATAAACTGACTGTAGTCTTTGGTGAATGAACTTGATCTGTTTCTCCACATGCTTCATAATGCACCTGTAAAAAGTTTTAATGCTCCATGACATTTAGGCACCTGTTCCTTTGCTGTTGATTTGCATTCCCCTGTTGAAAACAATTCGGTCTTTTTCTAATTGCATGCATCTGCCCACAGTTCAAAGACTCTAATTCTTCCTAATTAACAGATAACTGATTATTTAGAGAACCTGTTTGTACAATTCATGAATTCTCTGTAAGATTATAATCTCTGAATATGCCTATGTCAGAATGCAGTTTTATGCAATGACATTCCTTTGCCTGTAAGTTTTTATTTTCCTCATTGCATACTGTTCAAGAGTAATAGAGAACAACTAATAGAAGAGGATTGTTTATTTAAGGATTCTATTGCTGAAAATTGTTTAGCATAGCCAGTAGTCAGTTAGCTCCAAAATCAGATGTCTGAAGGATGTGGTCATGCACAAAACCATATTACCTGGTTATATTTGTTGTGACCTTACAGAAACAGATTCAAGTAATGCTGATAAAGACTTTGGAGAATAACACAAGGGTAGTGTTAGCTGGTGTCCACCTGTTTTCAGTCACTAGAACCATAGAGGAGTGAGCTGTCTGCACTAAGAAGCTAGTGAAGTGGAGGAAACACTGATATACTAACAGACTTCCCACAACTTGAAATTTGAAAGGATGAACTAGAACATTGAAATTCATTGTGGTGTTTTTTTTCTAAAGCAATATAAAATCCTTCATGTTTTTCTTCAAAAAAGTAAAAATATGATAAAAAAATTACCGAAATCTCTAATCTGTTCTTCGTATGTTTTGTTCATTTCCTATGCTCAAAAATACATGTATGAACACCACAAAAAGACTCAAATATCTGTAGAGGGAGTGAAAAAAAAAGGGTACTTAAGACATCTTTTCAGTTGTATGGTCAGACACTATTGTCAACGTTACAAGCCCACCGAATTTCATTTGGAAGGAGTGTTCAAGTCAAGTTAATCGTAAGTGCCAATTTTTTACTCCAAATTGCTGAAAAATGTTTCACTGAATATTTTCAAACAAATTTGTAAGTAAGCAGCTGGAAAGTCCTGCAGATTATTTAATGTATACATAGCTACTGTAGAAAATATATATTATTAGTTTTAAGGAGCCAGAAACTAAATAAGTGTATATAGAATAGCAAAGTACACTAAAACTCATAGCAATAATTACAAATAATGCTTTTTCCAGAATATTGTTATAGCAGTAGAGCTAAATCTGCTTAAGAGTCTAACGGTCTGTGATGGTCAGTGAAGGCTTTTAACTACTTTCAGCAATGAAATTTGATAAATCTAGTAAATGTTGGTGAAAGACAGAACTGGTAATAAAAGTGTGAAACACAGATGTGCACATTTTTGCCAATTGTAAAAGAAAAAAGAAACAGTTTTTAAAATTTTTCTAAAACATGTTTCTTCCCTGGGAGACTGTAACCATTAGTCTAGAAAATCAGTGACTTGCAAATTGACCTGTTTAACTCTATTTAACTGCAAGAGGACTACTAGGTCTGAATTATTTGTAGTGGTTATGAAAGGACTTCTGTGTAGAAGAGCAATTATTTTGCTGCAAGGATTTATAGACAAAACTCACCATTTGTTCTGCTGACCAGCAAGCTACCTTGAGAGTAGTTTGCTGACATCATTACTCAGTGGAGATTCCCACAACAAAGGAAATTTCTATTACAAATGACAAAACATATAAAGCTTAGTATAAGAGAGAATTCTTTAAGTAATTAGAGTATTCCCTCCATTTTAAAGTTCTTGGCCATCTTTAGTGGCCCTGAGGAGGGATGAATTCATTCATAAAGACAACTTAAATGTTCTCAAGTGAATTAAACTTTCTCATTTTGCCACCATGCATTTGAAAACTTATATCAGAAACTTTGGCATGGGTTTTTTGCTTTTAATCCAGTAAGACCTTACTATGGTTTGTATTGTTTTAATACTCTGTGTACATATCTTTCTAGTTTCCAATCAGACAATATTCGTGCAGAGGAAAACTGGAAGTGTTAAAATTAAGAGAATCTTTGTGCCTGGAAGCAGGTGTTCCAGCTGTTTGATAAGATTTGCAGGCTCAAATTATATTACTTGGTCTTATCCCAAATGTCAGATGCATGGTTACAATAGGCATATATTTTTACAGAGCTTAATCCTTCCTGCTCCATCAGCACTGAAGCTGCAAACACTTCTGGCTTATGCCAGTGCAAAGTCAATTTAAAGGATAACAAATACTGATGAGCTAACCACAGTAGATGGAGAGCAGCAGTAAACCATCCATAACAGCTTCAGACGAATTGCTGAGCCTTGGAAAATTATTAAAATTAAGTTTAAGTTCTTGAATATTTTCAGTTTCACGAGTCACTTTTGGCTATAACTAGTCATGGTACAGAACAATTATAACAGCATGACAAATAAGGTGATAAAGAACTCCTAAGCTTGTTTAGAAAATGGCTTGAAGTTTTATATATAAGTATGCATAGACAAAAGGACATTTCTGCTAGTAGCGTTTGCACTACTCTAAGTCATAGAACAGATCATAGTATAGTTTATGTTGGAAAGATCCTTAAAAATTCAACTCCCTGTCATGGGCAGAGATACTCTCCACTAGATCAGGTTCCTCAAAGCCCATTCAACCTGGCCTTGAACACTTCCAGGGCTGGGGTATCTCTTTAGATAACCTGATGCAGTGTCCCACCACTCTCACAGTAAAGAACTTCTTCATTATATCTTACCTAAACCCAACCTCTTTCAGTCTGAAAAAATTACTCCTTGTCATATCACTATGACCTTCTAAATATTCCCTTATTTCCCTTCATAAGAATCACAAAATTAAACACATTTCAATTTTTTAACCACACTGTTTTCCTCAATTAATCAATATCTTAGTTCCTAGTAAAAACTGTAGATTTTGCAGTAAGAAAAATGAATATAAGATTTAAATTCATTCTTTATCAGTTATCTAGGCTTCTACTGACAGTCATCTGTTTGAAATTTTCAGAGAAAGGCTATGCAGTATGGAGTCTTTCGCATCAATACAGTTGCACATAAACCCACAATATTCCTCATTTTTATACATGCTGAGTATTGTTATTGTATCATATTCAGAAATGCAGTTCTCCAACTAAGCAACCAATGAAAACATCCATCAATATATATACTAGCGTCTATGTTTAGAGTATTGAATCACAGAGTACATTTTATATTATTGAAATAGTAAATTTAGGTTTACAGAACCATGTAGCAATGGTGTTGGGTGTTGTCTCAGATTTTGGTCCATGAGTTATGACTCAAATATAGGCAGCAGGGCCCACCACACAGACAACAAGAACAAAGGGAGTTGCCAGCAAAGCATAACAGATGGTAAAACCAACAAATGGTGGAATACTTGGACAAAGAGAATAGACTGACAAAATATCCCTAGGCCTGGCATCTGCCATGACATCTCCTAAGTCTGTTGTACCTGGACTTCAATCAACAGAACAGCATTCCACTGATTTAGGTAAAGGATGGGGAAGGAAACGAGGACATGAATTTAGACATAGATATTCTTGTAGCGGGCAAATATCCAGGCCAAATATTCATCTGGTGAAGAAGTGCACATGGATTAGAAAAATCTTCCTTATTTTTAGAAGCACATTTTGGAAGGGATTTTGTCCTCTGACATAAGAAATGAAAAGCACAACATAAGGTAAAAAAGCCGGTTTCCATCCAAATTAAAATGGTAAAAATGTGTAACAGCCTGGCTTTAAATGGATGTCCATCTGTTAGTAAACTATTGATCATATCATATCCACAATGGTTTAACAAATTAACAGTCAAAAAAACTACTGGCCCTACTCACAGCTCAATAAATATATAGAGTTGTGGTTTTGATTACAGCAAGACCAGTTCAAGTGATTAAGTTTTTTCTATTTTAAAATGTCTTTAAACTTCTGAAGTCTTACAAAAACACATAACTGAAAAAATATTCTGATAGACAGAACTCCTTTCCTTACAGGTTCTAGTGGGAATACAGCAAGCCAATTCTTTTGCCTTGGTAGGAGAATCTTGGTCTGAATCCTGATCACAGCAATTAAAAGTCAATGCATGTGCTTGTGGTGGTAGCAATCTTTCAAAATGTGTACATGGCTAGAAACTGTATTCTTGACTAACTGGTTAGATCACAAATGAAATAACTACATTGTCAGTTTCAGGAGATTGAGGATTGTCTGCTTAGCAAACATACACCAAGGCAGCTTCATTACTTGTCATACATAAGCCAGCTAGATGTAAAGCTAACTTGGACATATTGTCTAAGCTGAAATTGTGTTCCCAATATACACAAGCATTTAAAGGCTTTCTTTTTCATGTCACAAAAATTTACTTCATTTAAGAAATATGGCCAGAGACTGCGAGTGCCTCAATTTTCTTAGTTTTAGCATTTCCTGATGGTTCCTCCAGAGTTGTGCTTAAAAACCAACAAAGCTAAAATCTCAGAAAAAGAGGCATTTTCATTTGCTATACTTTGTGCAATCCAGTCTCTGCACTGATGCATCATGCAAGGAGATGCCTACAACTCATGTAGAGCAGTTCAGCTGAAATGTCACAATAAGAATCTCTTCCTATTGCTTCATGTTATGAACTCAAATTTCACAAGGTTGGAAATGAGGCAGCGACTTTTAACAAAGAGTGGAAACAATAACTATTAAAATTACATTACTTGATATATTTTTGTTTCACTCTGGATTTATTAATGTTTTTTAAAAATGCATAAAAAATATCAAAGTATAAGCCATGTATTAAAACACAGAGAGAATCTTTCTCTTAGAATGGTTAAAATGATTTAGTATTTGAAGTTCAGTGCATTAACAGTCTGTTCTGCACAGCAGAATTATTATTCTGTTGTTACTGGCTACTTGGTAAACAAAGCCCCTTACAAATTGAAACCTCTTAGGTGTCTGGACCATGAATGTGAATAAACACACTGGAAATCAAAAAACTATGTTCTAGAATAGCTATCCATAATGGCTTGCTATCAACATAACCTTTGACCTTTGAAAACATAGGAACACTCTTCATCTCAAACAGTGAAAAATGCAAAAAATCATAAAGATTGATTCATAGATATCTACAGCCTATCAGCATTCCTTATGAGAGTCATTTCAGAAGCCTTCAGCTAAGGCAGGTGTAGAACGCTACATACTGCATGCTGGTCTTACCCAGGACAGTCTACAAGCAACAGGTTTTATGTTAGCATATAAACATACAGTGTTCTACTCAAAAAAAAATGCAATGGATTGCTCTGTGATCTTTTCATATGTAAAAATGGGATGTTACACTACATTCCAATGTCCTTATTTTAGACATTTAATCTCGGTAATCAACACCAACCCTGTCCTCCACAAGAGCCTGCCTACAAGGACAAGTTCAGACACATTTTTCTGGCAGTGCACTCAGTTGGGCAGATGTGCCTATACAAACCACATTTGTACGTCACACAGCTAAAAAACATCCCAGATGGACTCAGAAAGCCCCGAGATAAAGCTAGATTAATGTGACTAATAACCAACGGGAATTGTGACAGACTCCTTCTACCCAACTCAGACCGTGAGCTTCCACTCTCCTGCCCAGATAATCATGCTCAGGGGCTCTTTCCTGTAGCCCTTACCCTGTCCTCTTCTTTCTTTCTGTTCATGCCCTGTAGAAGTAGTCCAAGTCATTTTGAATAAAAACTTGTCACTAAAATGAACTTCACTAGTCACCACCTTGCTTTTACAGGATTTTCTCCATGAGTATATGCTTCCAAGCATAAGGATAGCAGCTCCTTGGAGAGGCCCAGGATTTAGACTCCCAATGTGATGAGCAAAATAGTCCAGAAAAATACTTTTGTGCTACATTTTTCCTCACTTTGGGACTACCTGAGCCAGAACAAGACAGATGGGATTCAAAGTGTCAAGCAGACCGGCAGAGGATAAAACTCAGCTTTTCTTCAGTTTGTTTTACTGCTTTTGAGCTTTTCTTACAACTAACCAGGAGAGCCCAGCTGGAATCTGGAAAGCAGAGTCCTCAAACATTTCATTATATACTTTGCAGCAAAACTGATGCTGCTTTAAATGCTATGTACTGACCTTACAAATGGTACTTATTTTTAGGGAAATGTTTTATGATATTAGTTTAATTTATAGAAGCACGAAACTAGAAGGAACCTGCGTCATCATGTCCAATCCCCTGCTATTACAAGCAATCACGTCATGTAATCCTTTTAATAAACTGAAGTGCACTTGGATACCATGGTGATGAGTACTTCATAAATATGTATATCTGTAACAGTGCAAAAAATAAAATGATAAAAATGTGCAGTGAATGAACACAAGAATTATGAGTGACAAAGGTGAGTACAGCACAGCTCTGAAGGTATTTCATTTTTTTTTTACTGAAACCTTCATATCATCTCAAGTAAGAGTTATGTCAACTAGGGAATGGGTCTATTTCAAACACAGGACTCATGAGAAGCACCATAGCAGAAGAAAAACAAAAAGAAGGGTAGCAAAAGAGCACTGTCAATATAGAAAACTCACTCTATTCTTCTCAGTATATTATGCAATAACAATAGCTCAAGAGTACAAGCCCACAGACATGTACAGATTTACCTTATTTAGTCAAGGAAGTTTATGGACAAAAAAAAAATGTACCATTTGTTTTAGTCATTTCCTTAAGTTTGTATCTATCAGAAAACCAGGCATACAAAACTGGCCTAATTTACAATTATTAATCACAATAATTAATTTTATTCATCATGCATCTCTAGTTTATTTTCCTATGTTTTGCTTTGCTGCATTTGCCAAACGGTAGTGATTTTTATTTCAGTAAGTTTTATCAGATTCAGCATAAAACTGAAATCTTCTCTTATACATCTTTGATTCAATCTCTTTCTATTTAGGAGATGTCCTCATTTAGAAGCCACACTTTTATCACGCAAGCTGCCAGAAAAAAGAAATTAAATTTAATAAGAGACACCTTATATTTACAGCCACAGGGAGAAGTAATTAAATTTAATGTAAGCTGCAGCTCTAAATAAAGGCACAGAGGACTTCTACTCTTATCTTTCTGAAAATGAGGTTACAGGTTATACACAATGAGTAACGGTCAAACCCTCTGCAACTCCATTATCTCCAATGGACTTACAACAGAGATATATTTGGTATATTAGACAGAGAAATGGGGAGTAATGTAAGAACTAAACACTTTAATTCTTGCAAGTACACAAGAAGAATAGAAGCAAATGTTATAACAGGGTAAAAAACAAATGTGTTTTTTCTGCATTTGTTTTTTGTGGGGCTTTTTTATCAGACACACGTCCAGATTATAAAGTTAAAGACAAGGTTATTTGCAGATTTTCTAGAGACCCCTTAGGAAGAAAAATGCAAGCATTTACTAGGGGGGCAGGGGAGGAAGGGCAGAGTGGAGAGGTGGTGGGGAAATGATATCCTAATTTCTTATCCAGCACAAAATTTCTGTGTAGTGGGTCTGGGATG
>WBNH01006015.1:0-43841 GCA_013401255.1 Urocolius indicus
CCAGTTTTGGGCCCTTTTCTACAGGAAGGACATTGATGTGCTGGAGGGGTACAGAGGTGGGCTACCAAGCTTGTAAAGGATTTGGAGCACATCTCATATGAGGAATGGCTGAGGGATCTAAGGCAGTCTGCAGAAAAGAAGGTTCAGGGGAGACCTTATTGCTCTCTACAACTACCTGAAAAGAAGCTGTAGCAAGGCAGTGGTTGGTCTGTTTGCCTTAGTCATAAGCAATAGAACAAGAGGAAATGGCCTCAAGTTTTGCCAGGGGAGGTTCAGGCTGGATATGATGCGAAATTTATTTACTGAAAGGGTTGTCAGGCATTGGAATTGGCTGCTCAGGGAGGTGATGGAGTTGGATGTTGCAGTTAGGGAAATGCTCTAGTGGTTGATAGGACTAGGAAAAAGGCTGGACTTGATGATCTCAAAGGTCTCTTACAGATGAAATGATTCTATGATTCTATGAAAAACTTGAAACTCATCATGTATAAAGCACTCCATTCCCACAATTTTGACAATTTGAGAGTTCCATCGTGAGTCCTACAATTGAAACAAAGCTGCACTGATTTTTTGTTTAAATAAGATCATAAAGATCCCTGCTGACTACTGAGGTAACTAGCTTGAAGACAACAATTAGCACAACCATAAAACAACAAAAAAATGTGTAATACGCTATCTAATTTACTTGAAAGATTAATTCATAAAATCATAGAATGGTAGGGTTTGGAAGGGACCTTTAGAGATCATCTAGTCCAATCCCTCTGCAGAAGCAGGTCCACCTAGATCAGGTAGCACAGGAATGTGTCCAGGCAGGTTTTGAAAACCTCCAGAGAGGGAGATTCCACACCCTCCCTGGGCAGCGTGTGCAGGGCTCCCTCATCCTCACAGTGAAATAGTTTTTTTTATGTTTAAAAGGAACTTTTTGTTCCTTTTTGTTCCAGCTTCTTTCCATTATCCCTTGTCCCGTCACTAGATACAATAGAAAAAAAGGATGTCCCAACCTTTGTAAATAATATTTGTAAACATTAATGAGATCTCCCCTTGGTCTCCTCTTATCTAGACTAAATGGCACGAGATCCTGCAGCCTTTCCTCATAACAAAGATGCTCTATTATAACTGAAATCTGCTATTGGTCAAGTACTAATAAGAAACTAGACTACATTTATGATGTGTACTCACACATTCTTTGCTATAACTTTATTAAAAATGCAGTATTAATTAGAGGCTACAATAAATCAAACAGAAATTCAGTCAATAGTTCCACTACAAAAGTTATAGAATCACAAGCTATTTAGAGAGGAGATTTAATGTCCAGACTTCATTCTCTCCATGAAGCATATACAACGCACAATGAGTTTTGGAAAATGAAGTAGACTGATATAAATAGTTTAAACTGAGTAAAACTAGTATTAATTCATTAATGTTGCACATCTGCACAGAATAATCACACTCTAAAGTTCTCTGTTTTAATAAGGTATATAACAAGTACTGATGTATTATGATTATTATACCTCCTTTCAGGTATAGGAAGTCTACATGACAGAAATAAGCCACCAAGTTCTGATGAACAATAGATTACACTTGTCAGGATAGTCATGCAGAATGTAATAGCAGGGAGAAGGAATTACAGGGAAAATTCATCCATTATATGACCAAATACAGCTTTCATTAAATTACTGAATCCTACTGAAGTCATGACTACTCTGACAGTAACTCTAGTAATCCTTGCATCATTATTTCCAAGTTGCTTTCAGCTTGTAGCACCCCATCACTAATTACCACAGAATCATAAAAAGTTAATAATGCTGTAGAATGATGAAAAGTTAATAAATTATTCAAACTTATTTTAAAATCCTAAGAGCCTGTCCCCCATGTATCCTATAACATGGGTTCTCCCATTCACCTTTTGCTGTGATCAGGTCATAAAGGAAATTCCATGACAAAGAAATTTATAACAGGTATTTGGAGTATGTTTAAAACTTTTGGGCAAAGCAGCCTGGCTAGCACTAATATGCTGAGTCATTGCTGCCAGGCTGCTAGAGACCACAGACAGCCACAGGCATGTAGGTATGTCTAGTTTGATGCAGACCTTAATCCCTGTGGGTACTATAAACACATCGCCCAACAGCATGAGCTACAGACCATTAAGAACAGTCATTTGGTTTCTTGAACTGTGTAACAACTCTTTAAAAATCGACTATGTGCTTAGTAAAATATTGATTAATCATTCATCTAACAAGCATTTCTAAAAATCTATCTGCAACAGAAATCTTGGCCATTAAATCACTGTTTCAAGATGAAGATGCATCTCCAATCCCGACTCTTTAACTGAAAACTGGAGTGTTCCAGGCAGAGCTAATATAATTTATCATTTTGTATTTATGCAGATATCCTAAACCTTAGGAAGTATTATGTTAGGCATGGCATCAAGCTGAAAGTTAATCTGTGAAGACTCATGAATTCTTAAACTCAGGGTCAATCTCTAATCATTGATGAAAGCAATCATCACCAGGAGCAATGATTTTATGTGTCTTGAGTGGCCATATAGCATCACATACACAAGATGCAACAACTTCCAAAACACTGATTCACAACAATACTGTTGATGTATTTCCTGCAAACTCATCTGCATATGACCATTTTCATATAGTGTCCTCAACAGCCTCACTGAGCTCATCACTGTGAACAAACAGATGACACACGTAAAATCACCTGAGTACGCGTATGTAATCCGATATTGAAAATGTGATCTGAGAACTACTTGTATGATATCCAACGCTTTGCAGAAAGTCCTGGGGAGATAAAGTCATGTTGTGCTTCAGTGGTGTAAGGAAATAGAGGCAAAATGTTCACTACTAAAATGCTGGGATGTGGGAATGGACTGCTTGCTTCACTTCTTTCGTGCTACTTGGGTGCTGGTAACTGGATTATCTGGTTGTGCTTTGGAGTCGGAGGTGCCACAATTTTGAAGATATGTGTTTCTTACACAGAAGTACAGAAATGTTCTGTCAGCAGCTTGAGGAAGTTACGAGTAGCTTTGTAAAGGAAACACAAGACTTGGCAGATTGATTCCTAAAGCTGGTCTTTAAACTCTTAAAATTTCTAAACAGCAGAAAATGCCAATAGTCTTTCAAAACTAAATTACTTGTACAAATCTGTTTGCTGTTTAAGACTGATTCTGATGACTTCAACAGTGCTAAAGCAAACCTCACCTTTTCAATGTCTGAAGTGATTGGTCAGAAGTCAGAAATCAAATTCTCTGCAAGACTGATGAACTCACTTTTGAGAATTGTCCTGATGTCAAAATCATTGACAAAAAGCCTGAATGCGTTTGATATTGCAAAATACGCTCTAAGCATCTTGCTTTGCTCTGATGTTTCTCAGATCTTTCCTTCGATCACTTCTGAGAAGTCTTGATTGTTGTATTTAGGGTTACTTTGCATGGATTTGTGAGTCCTTATTAATTCTGTTCCACTATTTAAAAACCCTTGTGTAACTTAAGCAAATTAAGTATAATGCTAAATAATGCATGGATATTCATGCAGACCAAACAAAAAAATGTGCAGGTACAAAACAGAGGAAACAGTGCTATTGTGTCACAAAGAAGTCAATAATGTAATAATGCACTGCACTTGCAATCACCTCTAAATTTTCATATAAATAAATGTACATAAATATATAGTTCAACATTGTATGCTTGGGAGAGAAAACATGGAAACCCCTCAGGTCTCTGAATTGTGCAAGCAAACAAACAAACAAACAAAAAGTAACATATCAACTACTCTACCACAATCTGTAAGAAACACAGAAATCTAAGTACACTTCTGAAAAGCAACAAGGAAAAAAAAGCCATCAGTAATTTTCTATTGATAACATCACTCTGTTCCCACAGGGAGACAGCTGTCCATGTTACATATTGTGTAATATGTATTTCATATTGCTATCTATTTTAAGTCTAATTAAAATTGCCCAGTCATTGGTGGAAATATGTTTCTTCTTAAAAAGCTTCAAATCTGGCTTAGAGAGTTCTGCACACATAATACAGAAAACTTGCATAAATATTGCCTTTTTTATAACCAATTTTCTTTAAATCTCAATACAATCAATTCTGATTACTGGTTTTTCTAGCAATAATCTATTAAAGCTATGGGGTTTTAAAACCTACATCTTGGCAAAGTGCATTTCTACTTAAAAAGCAAAGAAAATTCAATCTCCCTATCCACTGCCTAATTAAAAACCCCCACAATTCCTTCTCTTACAGTTTTGGTTATATAGACCAACATATTATAAATTGTAGCAGGTCTCAAAAACGTTGGCACAGTGAGACAGGTAAAGCATTATCTTCACAACATTTTCCTCTACTACCAAATGCATTTTTAAAAATTACTGATACAGACAAAAAATTGTTGGTATCTCGAATCTTAAAACCTCCTCAAAAACTGCACCAAATTAATTGGTGCAAACACTAAGGTGTTATTCAAGCTGTCAAAGGGATTAGTTATGATGAGAAATTTTCAGGATAAAGAGGAAGGATACAAAACAGGCTTCACATGTTTGCAAGCAACAATACAATCCTTTCATTGACGTTTCCAAGAAAAAATCAGTAAAGGAAACAATCCCTCTTGGGCAGTCCCTTAATGTTAATTTTAACATGTCCTCAAGAAGCCAAGGAGAATCAAATAATTATCTGTTTTTTTCCAGAGTGCCTACTTTGGCCGTAAGTTTTCTGTGCTCTTTGACACAGGATTATAATTTCAAAAAATCCAGTTTTAGCTCATAATCAGGTAATATGAAGCCCGACTAGCAATTCAACAAAACTAATCCAACATTCAGGAGACACCTATTTACTGAGATTAAGCCAATTTTACCATATGGAGTTATCCAGTGCTCTGGAACAAAGGAGTTATATGGTGGAGAGACAAAGAAAGGAAACAATAAGGAATCACTGACAAATGGCGAACACAAAGAGACATTTAAAAAGAGCAACAAAGAGAAACAGATATATATGCTGAGTGAATAAAATAAGAAACAATGAATCCCAACAAACACAAGTGGCTGAAGCATGGGGTTTATGCAGAAACGTCTCCCTGCTAATAGATGAGCTCCTCCAAATTTGCACAGCATCTGTCGTCATCAATTCACACAGTAATCTAACAAGAGACCTAATGACAGGCAGTTTATACAACACCAGCCCATGACACGTCCCTCAGGGCGTTCTGTCCTCACAGCATCCCAGCAGAACAGCTCAGCACTCCTGCCTCCATAGCACAGATGGAGAAACACTGCACACACACAGCCTTAAATAGCTTTGTGCGAGACACTGACGGCACGGGAAAGGATTGAGTCGGCACACGCTAACTGCTGGAAAATCCTTCTTTTATGCCTCAGCAGAACACAAAGTTAAAGAGCCCCACAGAGTGGATGGAGTATACTGCTACAGAACAGACAATGATCATTGCCACTTTTGGTTCAGTTTGGGATTTTAGTTTATATTGAAATCTGCCTGGATTTTTTTTTTTTTTTTTTGCATTTTCTAGGAGAACTGGACACTACTTTGCAAAAATTAACCCCTGTATTTTGAATATCCAAAGCTGAGGCCCTATGTTCCTATGTCCCTTATGCAATTTAAACCATATCATTAAAGCTCCAATGCATTTTGCAAGCTTTTCTTAGGGGAGAAGTGACGTTTTTCTAAAGAAATAGAAACAGAAAATCACTCCCAATATATTCAATGCCTCTTACAAAGGCACTGAATAGGTGCTTTGAGGACCACAGCACACAGAAAAAGACATTTCACATCCTCCAAACACTACTTAAAATTAGAGGGCATCAGCCAGTACCCTTAAATATGCAAGATCTTTTGCGTCTTCAGAAGACCTCAACAAAAAACTAGATTTTACAAAGTGCCACATTTACCAGGACTGTTCTACATTCACTTACTTTTCATAGCTCCCTATTCCCTGTTGTGATGCCGATGACTAACAAGAGTTCAAAAGGCACTTGTCTCATACAAACGATTTCAGTATTGCAGAAATTCTCCTGCTGAAAAGTAGCTCAGCTGTTGGCTTGACTACACAGAACACTGGCAGGAAAATGTAGGCAGGCAGAGAAAGAAGAATGCTTTCCTTCTGTCCTTCTCTAAATGAATTTTTTTTAATTACATTTGTACTAATATTTGAAGATGTTTCAATCTGTCCAAAACTAAAATAGCAAAAACTATCAGAAAATTTACCCCATGGACTGCAGAAACATAGATCCTATGAGGCTGTGACATACCTACAGTTCAAATCGAAGTTTGCATCAGAACAAATATGAGGCTCAAGCTTCACATTCTGCAGCGTTTTTCATTTTACTCAGAGGGGGATGTAGAGATGAGATTTTTCTTATAGAATGCAACGTGCTATGTATCAAGTTGTCAAAAAGAAAGAGTTTTCACTCTGCCCACAAAAGCTTTCCTAAGGGCAGAATAATATATTTGATGTGAAAATGTAGTATATTCAGATTACAGAATTTGAAAGATGTCCAATGTTTTAAGTTTTAATGGTGTTGCTTATTTGAGTCTGCCCCTACTACCTTGTCAATGTCAAGACTGCAATAACCCACAATAAAGTACAATGTGGCACATACATCAGCTGTATTAAAGTCACTTGATATTCAGTAACTCTTTGATCAGTTTAAGACAATGTAATTAAATCTGGTGCCAGAAAATTGCAGTGTTTTGATGTGCAAAGACACACCTCAGATGTGCCTGTCCTTTAAAAGTTAACTATACTTAAAAACAAATCCTCAGATAACTCACACTCTGAAACAACACAAACTCTCAGACCAGGAGTTGCAGTGTGAGAAGGGAAAAGGAAACAGAAAATGTCACAAAGCAGAAATTCCAGAAAAAGGTTCTCCTTTTATTATCATGAGGACCATTATAATCATAACTACTGTTGACTCAGAATAGAGGAGAGAGTTTTGTTTGCTGTAAAAAGAGGAACTGTTCCTTGCTTTTTGCACCACTTCAACAGACACAACAGCTCAAAAGTTGTTTGCATGCCTTCCCCCTGAAGTCATATATAGCTGTGGGGATGCTGCTTACTCATAGTATGCAACTATCCTTCCAATGTCTATCAGAAAATTTAATTATCACACCGCATTACACTTCCTGTCACTGATGATAAGCATCAAGTATGTTGCAAAAGGAAGTGTAATCACTTTGACCCACCAAATTCAAAGCCAGGCTGTATTCAGCTCTCCTAATCCCCTGAGCATGAGTTCTGTCCTAGAAACAACACACAAAATGGGATAAAGAACAACTGAGAAAGAACACAGCGCACTGAAAGCACTCTTAGATCAAGACCTCAGGGTAGCTGATCAGTCGTCCAAGAAGAGAACTGGGATTCACCAAGCAATCCACTTCTCCTACTGTTTACAAAGACACCTCTACCAGTTGTGATTTTACCTTTCCCCATCTTCAACCAGTACACATGTGGATGTTACACAGAAGGATGTAACATAGCACGTCTTGGATCAAACCTTGCAAAGAGGCTTGCAAGATAATGAGACAGCTGTGCTGAAGCATCATCAAAGATGCTTCCAAAAACACTCTGCCAGACGTCTCAGATCAAGTGAAGGAGGGAGGAGATGCTCGACAGAGAGCTTCGGCAACGAATGCCACCGTAAGTCAAAAATATGTGAAAAAATAAGAATACGTGATTTTTTTTTTTTCTATCATCTCAGATGCTGTTTCTCCTACTTTCTCTTCAACTTGCCTAGAGCCCATAAAGTCACTTTAGTGATCAGTCCTGGCCATCAACAAATCCTCAAACAGGCTGCTGTGCACTATTTGCATTTGCTGCCATAGATCCTGAGCCTAGCAACAGCTAGGAGGTCTATGGCCTTTGCTGAATGCTTTCAGTCCATCACTGATTCCAAAGGACTCTGGAAGCTATCTGGCATTCTGCTCTTTGCATTTCTATTAAAAACTGCCAGCTGCTAACAGCAGCAACCTTATGGACATGGTACTCAACAGTCCAAACACCACTCAAAGAAGTGGCACATGTCAGCTGAATGAGGAACAAAATTGCTCTCATCTTGTTGCAATCTCATATAAATTAAAGCTGGCCAAGAGCTTCCTGAAGGCTCCTTTCACTGGTGCTGGCTGTTAAGTAATGCTGCAAATGGGGCCAGGGAAAAGGAGAATATTAGCCCTAATTAATTGCTTATGTGCTTAACAGAATGTAATAGTCCAAATCTTCATAGACATTCAGTGACAAATGGCAGACTGTAATAGTACCTCTTATAAAACAATAAAGAAACGTCCAGAAAGCAGCCTGCATTATTTGGGAGAAGGACTCAAGATTTGATAAGTGGATAAAAATTAGTTTAATGATTCCCTATTTAGCTTTTAAATCTATTCATATTCTGACATTGTGTTTCTAATTAGTGACTGAAAGTGTTGATTTAACACTTCTGTCCTTACAGACATCACATGCTATCTCTATATCATTAAAAAAATTCGTATTTTGCACATGGAAAGGAGTATGTAATCAGGGACAGGGTTTAAGTCTTTATAATGAGCCATTCATGTTCAGGTCAGGTGTCACAATAATAACTGCTACAAGTCAGTTAGGCGTGGAAGAAGATTAAAAGGGAAAAAGCCAAAATGTCAATAGCTGCTGAAATTGTGTCACATTTGTACAGACCAAAGCATAATGGTATTTAAAGTTCCCAAGCTGTTTGTGACACCGTGTTTCCACCACTGCCATTACAACCTCTTTGAACACGCACTGCATATTGGGAAGTTAACAAATACCTACTGGCAAGGCATCTGACAGACAATTAAGGCTCAGCATTTTTTTCTTAAGAGCAAATATCTCAAAACTTCTAATCACAGGACCTCATTCCATGGAGGCTGCACGTTCTGGGGAACAGGCCTACAGTAATATTTACTGTCTGTCTCTTTTACTACTAATGATATCTAACATGTCTGCTGCTGGATTGTTTTTGCATAGAAAAATGTAATCAGGAGTGCAGACAACATTATTTTTAGCACAGCTTGCATGCATCTTTAGCAACTGCAGCAAGGTGTCATAAAGCTTCAAAAATACAAAAATAGGGCCTGTGTAACCCAGGCAATCCAACACAGTGCTTGGTGTCTGGGGTAGCTCATCTGAAAAGCACCGCCTGTAGTCTCATATGTGTTGCAGTAGGAAAAGAAAAACACCTTCAGTGTGCCTTAAGATTTACAGAGACCTTTCAGACTGAATGGCTACTACCAATCACCTCTGCATTCCCAGCAGGAAATTAGATTTCCTGTTGTTTAATGCTACAATGCTTGACACAAGTCTATGAATTTTTAGTTCTAGCAGTGCTGCATTAAAAATCTATACTGTGGACAAAGAGGGGAAGAAATTTATGTTTTCATCAAATGTACAGAGAGAGAGACTCTCTTTTCAGAGAGTACCTCTGCACTTTGGACTGATTTTTAATCTAAAACTGTGTTCTAATCAGCAATGCAAGTATATGAAAGGACAAGGAAAGTATGCTTAAGGGGCAAAAGATTATTTTCTCTGCTGTAAAAAGAACGATTTATTTTAGTATCAATGTCAGTCTTGTTTACAAGAAAGGCAATTTATATCTCTGTCACAGGCTGCCAACCAGGCTCATCATTCATACTTTTAGAGGACTAAAAAATCTTCAAAGCTGCTTGTTTAAGCAATAAGTTTGAGACATCTCATTGCCAATGGTGTTTATTTGGTTTCTTTTCAGCTTATTGCTATTTTCCCCCCATTTTTAACCTTTCTTTCTCCAGTTGATCGCATAGTGACCCATTTTTTCAGTTACGACAGCCCCTCAGTTTCCTCAAGGAACAGAGACTGACATTCCCCAGGAAGCTGGACACGTCAGTGACAAATGTCTATGAAGCCCTGCAAGGCTCAGTCACTTTCCCACACTGGTGTCTGCCACAGCTACAGCTGGAAAGGTCCCATGTCAAGCTTTACTAGTGATTTTATTATGCTTTTCCTCTGTCTTCATCTTCTAACCAGTCAGATTACTCCTGCAAGGGAGGCCCATTCAAGTCAAATCAAAAGCTTTTACTCACATTAGATCAAGGGCCTCAGGATCATGTGTCTTATGTTTTGGGGGCTAAACTGGCAGAAAGTAGGGAAGTGTTATAAAGAAACTCTATCTCCTGGCTAGAGAAGACGCTGTGAGGAAGGGACTCCAGAAGAATAAGGGTTAGAGAGGTCCTGGACACCGCTACATGTTTTTCCCATGTACCTAGGGAAAAGTCAGTGCTCAGGCTCTCTGGAAAGCATCCAGACACAGTGCCTGTTACACTTGCTGCTGCAGCACCCTTGAAACTTTTGCACAATTTCAGTGGAAATGGGTAAGTCTTACACAGTATCATTGTGGGAACAACCACTCCTGTAACTCCACTGCTAGTCAATTCACAGCCCTTGTGCTAGCCAATCTCCTTCACCACACTTGAAGAACAGCCACGCCTCATCTCAATTTTATGTTCCACCTGAACTGAAATCAGAGATGAGTGTTGCTTCCTAAGCCTATGAACCATTAGATTGTGAGATCACACATTTCCTTATGCAAGGTCTAGTTCTTGTGCAGCAGCAAAATGGACATAGGTCTGAGGAAAAATGGCAAGATGAGCAATCACCTGCAGCTGACCTCCAACTGCAGCTACTGCTCATTCTCCACAGGATAAGCCAGCACCTGGTAGAGGCAAGTCTTGAAAACACAGCATCTACTTGTTCTTCCTTCTACCTAAGATGCAGCTAACTCATGCAGAACTGTTTTCAAAGGGCACTGAGCATGAAGACAGACAGACATATGAAGACAGGCATTTTTCCTTATTAAAAATATAGCCAACAAATAGCTGAATTTCTGCAGGGCTCAGCTGTCTTCTCTGTAGGCTTGGCAACTGAATGCTGCACTCACCTCAACAAAGATGAAGCAGGGGATGATGGAATAACTTCTCTGGGTATTGTTTCCTAAAGCCATTTCTCATCACACCTCTTGGGGAGGCACTGTTCAAAACTCTATTATCCTGAAACAGAAAAGAGAAAGGTATTTCAATATGTTTCACTTTTTTTTGTGAAGTCCACCTTAAACATAATGAGGTTTGTAACTTGGAATGCTTACATATTGGACCAGAGCTACAGACTGAAGAGAACATAAATGTCTAACTTGTGGTTGTACAAAATAACCTGAAAAGGTTCTCCCTTTTGCAGCTCAAAAGCAAGACACAGATGCAAGTTACAAGACACATCATCTAAGCAGCAAAGGAATACAACTGTTTTCCTTAGTTACAATCCACTCCCAAGCAAAAGCTTCTTCCCCAGGATTGTAAAATCACATTTTCAGCCTACTGTCCTGCTTGCAGCATGTCTTCAATCAGAAGGTTTTGGTAATTGACTTGTGAACTTGTACTTTCAAAGACACATTTACAGTACTTTGACTGTGCACATTATCAAAATGTTTATCTGCATTAAGTTTGACCTGCTCAAGATGACAGCATGTCTTATGCATAGGAAAAAACTAACAAGCAAACAGAACAAAAATATAGCAAAGGACTGGGCCTTTCTAGCAGAGCCTTTCTAGCCTGCTATCAATTCATACAATGTACCAAAAGACCCTGCCTACTTAGCACTACTATGGGCTACTGATTATTCTAATTAACATAACCTTGTATTGCTCTGTGCTAAGACAATCTCTTCACAGCACAAAAAAGTAGGAATGGAGATATCAGAAGACTAACACTGAGAATTTTTACTGAGAGTGCATGTGCTTTTCTGCATGCATGAGGTAACACATCAAGAAGCTGAGTCTGGCTTAAATGATTTTACAGTAATAGGCTAGCAGGAAAGGGGGGGCTGGAAATGCATCATGTAGCTCAGAGCTGTCAGGTGCACAATTGCTGAGAGCATGGCACACAGAAGAGAATGGCAATCCTTTGCTATCAATTTTAATGTGAGTACATCAAGCAAAAGCACAGATTTAGGTGGGCCTGATCTTGCTTCCAACACTCACACAGAAACCCTGCCCTGATCATAAGCATCTCCTGAGGCCGGGGCGGAGGGAGGAGGTGAAAGCTGGTGTATTTTTCAGAGGATGCTTTGCACAACGTCTTCCCTCAGCTCTTTGACCTCACACCAGCATCTGGGTGACAATGCAGGCCTTGGCATATGGAGCCTGTGAGGTTCATGAAGAGGTCAGTGCTTTCTCACCAGCTCTCAGCAGGGTTACTGGAAGAAATACTATTATCAGAGCTCTAAGTTCAGCAGAGGTTACGAAGGTTGATTGAGGAGACCTGGATCAGCTGCCAGTGCTTGCCACCTGCACCACAAAGCAGGCTCTTGTCATGCCACCTACTCTTAATATATTTATCTGAGCTCTTTACCAGTTGATCCAGAGCTGTGAAATACAGAGGGTATATCGTGGCTCTGGTAATATGGTTCTAGGCATAGCACTGCTACTGCGACTCCAGCAAAGCCACATCCTGTGTCAGAATGGCTTCCAAGCTACAAGCCATGGAAAATACAGTTCCAGGTCAAAAAAAATACACAGGAAATGATACCTGTGAAACACTTCACACACTCCCATCCTACATGGAATCCAAGTTCTGAAATAGAAATATTTTGGATTTTCAAAATGCCTGTTTTTCCAAACAGACTTTACTTAGGAGATAAAACAGAGTTTATCTCAGACCTTAGTGTCACTGTTCAAAAAAAGGACAGAGTAATCCAAGTCCATTTGGGCTGTAGAAAAGATTTTCAAACATTCAGTTTTAACAACATTTTTCATACCACCAGCACTTGTGTCATATGTTTCTGCCTTCATCTTGACAAACACAGGGTGCTTGCTAGAGTAGTAGGTTAAAGAGTTACAGTAGTTTACAGAGCATTATTCCATGAAACTCTTTTTGTATCCTGGAGATAAACTGTCAGCACCCTTTTTGCAAATCCTGTTCTTCAAATGGCTTAGAGCAAAGTTGTTAATGCCTCAGCACCTTTGCGCTTTGCCAGATCAAGCTTAGAAATAACGAAGATTTTCCATAACTCTCCTGTAACTTCATGTCATGCCTTCAGTTCCAGCTGCTGTGTGTTCCCAACCAAAGCAGAGGGCTGCAAGGCAACCCAAGAATTTTTTAAATGTTTGCAACAGATCACTGAAAGCAACTGCAGAGACTAGCAAAGAAGCTCAGAGTTCTTGGTAATCATATAAAATTGCCTAATTTAATGCTAACTCCTGATGTTATAAATATGTATTATGAAGTCTGTTCTTTTAAGCTTATTGTATGCCACTGGTTTAAACAACTGCATTGCCTATGGGAAAACATTTTACATGTCAGCTTCCCTCCTATGTGGTGACACATTTGTGTCAGACATAAGTAGTAAGAGACCAAATAGTTGCCCGATCAGGCCAGCTCACTCCCAGAATGTGGGAAAACTCTCAGGTAGCCTGTACTTGTCACAGTATGTCTTTTCATCAAATCAGTCAACAGAAGAAGAAAGGGGAGGAACAGTGTGATCTTGAAGCACCATCTTTTGTCTCTCTCCAGCTGGCACTAGGTCCTCTAGGGGCAGAGAGAGCAAAGCACAGATTATAGCAATCCCTAGATGCTTCAGTCTGCAAAGAAGTCAGAGATAACCCACTTTTGCCCAAAGAATCAGAGAATCATAGTAAGATGTAAAACAAGCATTTTGTGACAGTCTGTTTGCAGCGGGAAGTAACAGTTAACATATCAGCATCTGGTGTTGCCTTCTCCATTTTTTATTTTTATCCATGTGACTCAATTGTTAAGGCACTCATGTTGGCAAAACTAAAAGACTTCAGACCTCACAAGCTTTTACGAGACCTTTTAAGGCCTTGTATGTGAAAACTGCATGAAAGTAGAATTGGTCAAACCTGTTCTAGCTAATCAGAGATCATTGTAGAGGGAATATTAACAATCTAGAGCTCTGGTATTATGAAGTGCTTCTACTCTTTAACGTAATTGTGTAATACCATGTTTGTATACTGATGCATGAGTTAGCATGAGTTAATTTTCATGTTGCTCACTTTACACCACATGCACTTTCAGGAAGCCCCTCTCTACAGTGTAGGAGGCTATTGTCTGACATCTCCTGTGAAAACAAGCAGAGACATAGAATACACTTCAGCAAATTGAAAATTAACTGGAAAGGACAGCAAAGAAAAAAGAATTCAAGCTGAAGAGATTTTCTCACCGCAGGCGTCCATCCAGGAGGAAAGTTTAAAAAATGGGAGTGAAAGACAGAAGGAAAGAAGAAGTTCTAAAAAAAATCCCAGAGTTTTCTCACAGGTTACTAACAAACAGAAGAATTTCTAAATGCACCACTCTAAAGCTTTTTACGTGAACACATGGCAGACAGCAAAAGGATCTGCCAAAGACAAACAAGAATTTGCTGAGGCTTTATAGCATAACACACTGCAGCAGACACAGAAGACAGTGGTCATCCTTGTTAAACTATGCCTTAACTAGGTAAGAAGACGAATGTTATGGCGTTATATATTGCTACAGTGGGAGCTCGGCATCTGTGCAAAACACTTAAAACAGCTAACAGCCACTGTGTATCATAGTTTTCAACCTATGTTTTGTTTAATCATTTCCAATCCATGTTTCTTTTGCCATTAGCTCAGAGACTGAGAGCCTGAAATGCAGTAACTGCTGCACAGACTAAGGCAGCAGTGTAGCCACTGGCACAAGTGGGACATCAGTGCAGGATCCTAAATCTGCCCATAACAGAGGTGAGGAGTGCAACGACCCATTATTTGGTACCAGGATGTGATGCAAGCACAAAAAGAGAGATTAGGTTTCCCGTTTCCATCTAGACAGTTTCATGATCTTTTCAGCAGGAGCTAACATCCTGTTTCAAAATAAAATGAAAATGTTATATTAGAAGGAACACAGATCTGGTATTTCTGTAACAATGCAAGAGATACTTAAAGTGCAAGCATTTCCTATTTGTAAATTAGTTTAAACTTGCGTTAACAATATGCAACCCTCTCTTGGCAAACAGCTCCAAAATGTAACAATCTTTATTCTCATTAAAGCAGGAATTCTGTTTAAAAGTAAAAACCCCTACACTAAAATTCCTGCACTAGTTCATCAGGGATGAATTTGCCCTACTGAAACGTGAAATTTTACACATCAAACCTCCATCCGATTAAGAAAACAAATTCAAAGTAACACGACTACTGAAGATGATTATCCAAGCTTTTGCCGAGAACTGTATAACCATTATATATTACAACAGCCCTTACAAATCTCATTCTAAAGAGGAGTCCTCTTACTCCTGGGGAGGAAACAGACAGAAAGAGTTGAAGCAATTTGCCAGACATCACACACTAAGTCAATGTCTAGGTTGAAGAAAGACATACTATTCTCAGATTCCTGTCAAGTCCTCCATCCACTTGACTATACTATCTCCATATTTGATAGGAACTTGCTAAATACCTACACAAGGAAATATGCAGTTCTCACTGTATATTGAAGTAACACACATTTTCCTTAAGCTTGCTACTGAAACCAAACTGAGTTTTCCTACCAAAACCATGACAGAACGTACATCGTAACTCTCCACAAGCACCATCAAGCATAGACAAACATATGACAGCCTCGCATCCTCTCTATGCAACTTCATCCCTGCCCTGTGCAAAGGCACTTCATTATCCCAGGGTAACCCTGGCATGCATATGCACATAATTTTGAACATGTTGCAACAGGATAATAAAGGGTTACAATGTCTTTCTCAAAGCTCTTCTCCAGCAAACCTAATCAATGCATTCAGAAAGGCCTAAGGAATCAAAGGTAAGACTTTTCTGCAAAAGGCAGTCATAATGTTTTCCTGGCTAAAGTACAGACTTTTTTAGTGTTTTCAAAGTAATCAGAAACACTGACCCAGTGACATGAATCATCCCAAAAGACAAATTGTGTGAGGAAATGTACAAATGACATTCTAGCACAAAGATTTGCTTGTGAATTGGTTTGTCTCCCGTGCATTCAAACAAAACACAGACTGTTTACTTGGTGCAACTGCATAAAAATAGTAAAACTAAGAAAACAGCACCACGTTTGCAAAAATGAGAAGGTACTAGATCACTGGTACTCAGTTTGCTGTCTCAGTAAGCCAGAATGCACTGGGTTTGACCTACTAATGAGAAAGTTAAGCTTCAGATCAGGTTGCCCTTGATCTATGAATACATGCAGCAGAGCTTGAGCAAGAGGGAAGGTAGATCTGGCTTTTCATCATCAAAGAACCCTTTAGACCATCCACCATGAACTGAGGTGAAAAGAGTCACGAACACCACAGCCACCAGACCAGTAACATGGTGTTACACTGATGACATTTTATGGTCAAACTCTGACTAATATATCTGAGTCATACTTGATTTTTTGGTTGTTAACTGAGAAATTTCCTAGTAACTGATTTTAAACAAATGTGTATGTGTTCCCAGTTCTAAGACTTGGCTGGTGACTGTCTCCCAGAGCACTCCTGTACCAGCACCACGACATCCTACTTTGCAAGAATGCTGAAAGAGGAGCTGAACAGATGAGGTAGCAGCTCCATTTCCTGCATCTAGATCTCACTACAGAACAAATTTATTATAAACTTTCCCAACAGCATCACTGTCTGATTTCTGTTTAAGCTTATTGGCCACTCAAAGAAATTGGCCTGTGGGTGAAAGTGCTTCTCACATGTCTCTAAAGACTCAATGACAAGAAACTAATTACATATCACTACTGATAACAAGAACAAAAACCTGCCACCAATACATAAAACATACCCTACACACAGAATCGTAGAATGGTAGGGGTTGAAAGTGACCTTTAGAGATCATCCAGTATTCCAACTTCAACCCATTACTCCTTGTCCTGTTGCTAGGTACGATAGAAAAAAAGGATGTTCCATCCTCCTGAAGAAAGATGTATTATTCTCCTATTCTCCTGAAGAAAGACATAGAATTAACTTCCTATTGTTACCCACACAATAAACGAATTTGCAGCATTTAGAGTATTAAGCCAGAAAAACACTTTCTCTGGTCAGAGTTCTGACCTTCTTCTGGAAGGTGAGATGACAGTCTCAACATCTCTGCACTCATACTAGTACCAAACCATTTCATGGCAAATGATACCTAAGTAACAGTTCATAGCAGATCTGAAATGATGATACTTGGTACAAAACTCATCTTGTTTTGAAGAAAGCTACGTGAATAGCTACCTGGATTCCTAAACCACCAGTCTCTTAAAAGTGTGTTGCTGAATCTCTGGTGGCAAAGTAGAGTTTGGAGGTGTGGAGTCTCCTTCTCTCCAAGTTTTTCAAAACCTGCCTGGATGCGTTCCTCTGTGACCTGATCAAGGTGAATGTGTTTTAGCAGGGAGGTTGGACTACATGATCTCTAGAGGTCCCTTCCAACCCCTACCATCCTATGATTCTCTAATCCACAAAAGGAGGTGATGCCATAGATTTTAAGAATTTTTTAGGGACATTTTCCCTTGCTACTAGCTTCATGTGGAAAATTATCTCATGTCTGAGTGATAGGCAGTAGTATAAAGTCTGTAGGCATGCTGACTGGTAAGAGATGTACACCACTTAGATTCTCCAGAGAGTTTAGGTGGTATGTTAGCAAGGCAGAGGCCTTCTCACTGCAGGGAGGCAAGTGAAGTCCCAATGTCACAGCTGTTAGATTCAAAATTAACATTGTTGCCATTTGGCCAGAATTTCACACATGTTGTCTAAGCAGAACCCAAAACATAACATTGTATTTAGCAGGTTTATGTATGCCAAAATCCAGGAAGCCAAACAGAACAGGCACAAGCCAACTATCTCACACCTTCAAACCTTCCCTTGTCCTGCATATCTCTACGTGTCATTATGGATATCTGCTTCATTATGGATATCTGCTTCTTTTGGTGAAGCATTGACTTCGTTGAGAAAATGTTCAGTGTATCACTTATTCAGTGTTGCTCTGAATGATACTTGCTAAAATGTGTTATCACATCAGCAAAACCATATGCATAAGAAGTTTAATCTGCTATAGATGATTAACTCTTCTCCCTCTCTTGCAAAAGGATTTGCAGTACATGGTAAGACAGAATCTGCTAACAACATTTTTAAGAAAAAAGAGTCACAAGCAGTCTCTGAAAACAACTCACAAAACCTCCAAATGTATCCGTGCAACTAACAAGACTGGTCCCATCCCTAACTTTCACTTAACTCAAAAAAGCTACTTGTTCTAGATCTCATTTCATCCCTTCAAACCTTAATCTAAATTAAATAGTTGTGTATTATCTTGGGTGAAAGCAAATGACTATTTCTGGCCTTTACCCACCCACCTGAAGGCATGTCATCTTGACTTAAACTAATTAATTTGCCTTGTGAGCTTCCCTGAACAAATGCAAAAGGCAACTGGTCATTTCTTTTACATTTATCTGGTTAAAACTCCACTATCCTGGCATTCAGCGGGATCTCAACCAGCCTGAGAGCGGGGCAGAGAGGAACCTCATGAGGTTCAACAAGGACAAGTGCAGAGACCTGCACCTGGGAAGGAACAACTCCATGCACTAGGACAGGCTGGGGATTGACCTGCTGGGGAGTAGTTCTGCAGAGAGAGACCTGGGAGTCCTGGTTGATAATAAGCTAACCATGGGCCAGCAATGTGCCCTCGTGCCCTTCTTTCTTGGAGGAGGAACTAAGCAGTTACAGTCTCACCTCAACTGGCCCGTGGTGGTTTCCTTGATGTCATGAGTGCCTTCACAGGAACAGATCTAGCACAACCAGTCCCAGTACCAATCTGCCCTCCTCGTTGCTGTCACTGCCACCATCCACTCCCTGCCAGTTCTCAAGGGTGTACAGCCAATCCAGTTGATAGAGATCAAAGAGCTCATTGGATGTTCTGACTGATATCTGACAAAAAAATGAATGGCCTTTTCATACCTCTCCTTGCTGAGCAGGCAATGGCATATCCCTGTCCTGTATTTCAAGGAGAGAGATTTGTGCAAAGTGTCAGCTATCAATTCTCAGATAGTGATCTTCAATGAAATTTTCAGACCTCTCTCCAGCCATTTCCCTGCTATAACAAATTGGAAAGCCAACACTCTTTTAGTGTTCATACAGGTCACGGCCTGAAAATAAACCAGCCTGAATATTGTAATGGACATGGGAATGAACAGACTACAGCTATGTTAAGACAGGGTGAGGGAAGAAAAACTGGGTGATATGTTCCTATTTATTTCCATTTTTTTTTTTCAGGGGATGAATGCCATATTGAAAATTTGAAATAAAATTTATGGTAAGCTAATAGTAAGTACTAAGCATGTAATAGACACAAGCCAGCAGATTCCACACAGATGAAAAAATACATTCATTCTGTTCCCTTAGCGCGAAGCAAGCAAAACTATGTCAGTATTGATTACAATCTGTAATACTATGAAAGTAAACAAGGAACTGCCTCATCACACTTTAGCCTTTGGTGATGAGATCTAGAGGTGCAGCCTCTTGCTCCTCTGATATTCTGGTATTCATACTCAAGCTGCCAGACATACACAAGGACTGCACAGACTCCCATGCCTGCAAATCTGGCAGCAAGCTTAATCTTTTGTAGATTTTTTATTTATTCATATGGTTTATAAACACCTCTTCACTGGCAAAAAGAAAAAAAGGGAGAGAAGAAAAATAGCCCTAATTTGCTACCCTCTTTTTGTCTGTGCCCACTATGTGGTCCAGGGAAGCAGGCTAAATACTGTATTTTGTCTAGTTCTAAGGACAGTATTATACTACAGCTCACACAGTCTATGTGCCTTAGAAACACAACCTAAATAGTGAGTTAAGAATTTAATGTTTGACTACATGATATCTTCACAGTCTAACAAAATAACTGTCATTAGTCCAAAGCTATTTAAAAAAAAAATCAGCAAGCTAAAAGAAAAAGGTTTCAAAATAGTTAAAAATCTCTTAACAGACTTTGCACCACTTTTCCCTTCTCGGTTGTGTTCTGCTCATCACAGACTACCTCTTGAGTCCTATGGCTGATAGCTTTAGTCTGCAATGGGACTGGAGGGTTATGGCAAGCTGTCAATGTCCTGAGCTTAGTCCTCATCAGTCTAGGATCCAGTTGGGCTTATTGTTAATAAATTCTCTGACATGCCTTATATCTTGTGGTTCTACACACTTCTTGAATTCCATGTCACGTTCAGATTTGCTATACCATGCTATACTTTACATATTCTTTCTTTGGTTTCTTTGTAGCACCTAAAAACAGCTTGTCCCACACCCACAATGTGGATGCATTCCTTTAGAGACTCGTAACTGATCATTCATTGGTGGGTTGGTTGGTTATAGCTCCATTGGCTCTGGTACTGTCTTGTGCGCAGTTTTAAGGCCTCTGATATTATTCCATGTCTATTCTCCTCCATGTGGCATTTTTATCCTAGCTTCAGACAGTTCATTTTACACAGAGCAGTGACTTGTTAGGTCTTCCTGTTAGGTAGAGAACCATATGAAAATTATTACAGAAATAGGCACTACATTATACAACCATATAAAAGTAAGCTAAAAGCTACCACTTTGTTAGATAATTACTGTTACAGTTAAAAAGACCAGAACAAAGCTGGAGGCAGGCCAATGCAAGCCCTGACAATGCAGATCTGACAAACTTTCTCTTTGCAGCATTACTTCAAAACTTGTGTTCTGTTACTAGAAAAGGCAATACAGTAGTTCTCTGGCTACAAGGCCACACCACCACCCCCCAGCTTTTGACAGACTGCAAAACATAGGCTTTCATCTATGAATTCATGAGGCTGTTGCAAACCCTCCTATGGAGTTAAGCTCCTGATTAAGGCCAAATATTGGTCTTCTTGGAGGTTGGTGAACTCTTCCCTGTGTGATTTTCTCTCACAACACCTATACAGGTCTCAGAGGAGCTCACATGACCTTTGTTTGACCTGTTAAACATTTGACTTTTAAAGCTAATCTAGTCTGCACAAATGACAAACTCTTAGGATTAAAATGACAAGTATAGTGTACAAAGCTAAAATTTTTAATTCCTGTAGCTAAGACTGCAATGTGGCCTTTAAGAGTGTGATATGATTAAAACCACATTCTTTAACAGAATTTTCATGATATATACACCCATCATCAGGTAAAATGTATACAGAAAGCTACCTTATAATATTTTTTGACACTTACATGTGTGTATGTGTGTGCATGTGCAAACACATAAATTCATATACAGTCAAATATAACTGGAACTTGCAAACTACATGATGTATGATGGCTGGAAATAAATGGAACAATTTCATAACTGAAGTTGGTCAAAATGGTAAAAATTGTCATTTACACTAAAAATGACACAGGTGTATATAAACATGCCCATCTTGCACTGTGCATTTTGTTGCCATCCTTCTAACGAGCCAGCTGAGAGCACCATGACAGCTCTTGCCTCTAAAATGCTTTTACCTTAACTTTCCAAAATTACGTGCTTAGCTCTTTAATATCCTCTCCAGTAAACTGATGTAGGATTTCATATCATTTGGCATAACAGAGGAAACTAGTTTTTACCCTCTGTTATTTTCTCCCACCTGAGGGCCACTGATCTATACATTGTTGGTTTTTTTTTAAATATCCCAAAGACAAAGGTGCAGTCATTCAATTCACAATGTTTTAAAGTTCTTTTTATGCAACCTGATAAAATTCAGTTTCTCATGGAAAACAGTTCTAGACTGATCTGATCTACAGTTGCTGCTTATAGTGCTCAAAACACTTCATTTTGTAAATGAACAAAATGGCATTTTTCTAGATATATATATATGCACACCACAAACTGAAGCACGTATTCATATCTTACCTATTACGCACAATCACTAATAATAATAGGAAATATATGTAGTCTCACAAAGATGTTATTTTTCTGTTCTGGAGGTTAACATGCTTTTAAAATTGCTTTTTTTTTTTTCTTTCCTTAGTTTGTCCATATTTCTCTGTTGCTGTCACCCCTGCCATTGGAACTGGCCTATAAGAAAAGTGTTGCATCATTCTGTTCACATAGATATGACAATACAAACAAAACAAAAAGAGAGAAAGTAAAGCTAAGAAGTGGCAGGTTAACAATATCCATAGGACTGGAATGGATATGTGTTTTTTCGTACCATGGAAGACAAAAATAGCAAATATTGCAGAGAGTGTAAACTTTTTATTTTCATATTGATATACCTGTCATTTGCTCTGGATGATTCCCTTCATTCCCTTCACTTTACCTCTGAAAACACTCAGATACTCTTTGTAAGTGTTCCTCTGTTTTCTTCAGCAATGTTCTGGAAAGCATGCTAGAGGAACTATAGAGCCTCAACTGTCCCTCTTCTTACTACTCACTTCTCTATACACAAGGCTCAAACATGGAGATTCTTGCTGCCACTGTGAGTCGCAGTCTGCCCTCCCTGCAGCAGCCCATGCTCCTGCAAGCCCCTGGTTAGTGCATGTTTCAGACTAAACTGTTTCCAGTGTAGTGCCCATCACATACTTACTATGTATGCTACCAGGCTGCTTGTCAACATCATTGTGATCCTGCAGCTCTGCCTCAGCAATCAAGTGCATCTCTTCTTTCTTTCTTTGCTCCTGCTTTTATAAACCAAGTCCTTAACCCCTCATTCTATTTCAATATTTGCTTTAGAATAGCTGCCCTATCTGCAGACATCAGTCTGCACCTGATACCCAGTATCTTCTATTGTACCAATAGACATAACTCTAGCTCCTAGAAGCTTCAATTTCTGATCAATTCTTAATTCTAAGAGAACCACAAGCTCTCCTCATTTCAACTTTGGCAAGCCTGAGAAACACAACACGGTGGCTGTAGGCTGAGATTGAGAGGTTGAAGGTACTAGGTTTTCAATCCCTGATTGTCAGTCCTAATCACCTTTTCTCCTGTAAGAGAGACTTTAACCCCTTATTCTCTGCCAGAATTTGCTCTCTCAGAGTAGCTGCTTACAGGCTTTTTGTTACTGCATAGTACTTCTAACTTAGTATCTTGATGAAAAATGGTTTTTTTTAAATTTTTATTCTCTCCCAATTTACATGTTCCATCTCATTTTCTGTCTCTTGTATTTTTGTCCTTCAGTTCCCAAGTTCCTCATGCTGTCTATCATCGTTTCCCTGCATATTCTACTTCTTCACAGGGAGGTTTTGGTTGTATTTTTCTTCACTTTTGCAAACTCTTGGTCAACATCCAGGAGAGATCTCCGTTCTGCTAGGATTGTAATGCAAACATTTTAAACCAGTATCAGCTAATGCTGGTCTTCTGCTGGGCTCCACCATGCTCAGACTCTGTTGGCTCACAGGCCATTAGGCTGACACCTAACTAAACAAAAATTCACCAATGTTGAGTTCCAGATAGATTAAAACAAGGAGGCAAAGACCATCTTTTTTCGTCCTCCCTGTTTCTCCTGTGATCCTTTGTCATGTAAGTGGTCAAAAACAGTTACTACATTTTACTCTACCCATCTGATGAACTCCTGCCAACTATGTGGCCCAAAGAGTCAGGAATTTATTGTTGGCCTAACTCAAATCTTAACGCTAATGAAATAGCTTTAGCCTGTGTCTTGTCACTAGTGGTAGATACAATGGGACACATTAACAGCTGTGGTAGGTCCCCTTTTCTATTTCTTCACAAATTTATGATATTATTTTATAAATATAGGCTCACTCTTTTTAACTTTCAATGTCACGTGTTAATTATCCACTCATAACTACATCATGGTTATGATATTCAATAGATGATGGGATCATAGGAGTCACAAGTTTCATCTTGGAACTTGCATAGGAGCCATGTGATGTTGTACCATATTGGCTATAAAGCTCGGTGTCTACCATACCACACAGCCACAGCCTAGCTTGAAAGCCCCCATTACACATCTACTTACTCTTTTATGTGGAGAAAGAAACCACCACCATCTGATGTCTGACTTCCTGGCCAACAGACAAGGGACTAACCCTGATTCCTCCAAACCAAAAAGCTGGTTTAGCCTGTGTTCACTTCTCAACAATGTTGCAAAATACATCTAAGCTCTTGTAGATCAGGCACATAAGGGATCTGCGAGATTTTTCCCCAGCTGGTCTCAGGTGCTCTTCATTGAAAAGGGCCAAATACATATCAAATCATTGCCTGCTGCTGCCAGTGACAGGTGCATCCACAGGGAGATGCTTCAGTTCCTCTTGCAGCTGGATGCATCAGTGCTGTAGAAAGCATAGCTACCATAAAAACGTTCAGGAAAGAATTTTTTCAAAGTATTAGTGAGCTAACTATACAGTTGCTGAAAGCAGGAATAAAACTTTCATAAATAACAGAGTTCAGCATTTCTTAGTTTAAATAAACATTCAGTTTTCAGTCTCTTAATACTTGTCTCAAGGACACCAGAACTGTGTCTCCACCCATTTTTCAGATACTAAGCCTAACTGTCTGCATTTGCGGCCTGTGTTCTGAACCAAGTGTTGCCTGGCCTCTTACAATCGACAAAAAGCCACAGAAGAGCCAGATTCAGCATTCAGCAGAATCACAGTCACAGGCCCATCACCGTACTAAGATGAATTTACCACTACTTGACAATTCACAATCCACTGATCTGGTGTGCAACCTCTCTCAGTGCTGATGAATATGAAATAGACTCAGAGGACTTCTCCTTGTATGCAGTAGCTGAGCATTTTTACCTGACAAAACCTGAATGTCTTGAAACCTCAGCTCCTTGCACATCTTGGCATGAAGGAAAAAATCACCAGGAAATTGACAGAAAAATGAATGACAGTGGAGAGGAGGAGATTCACTGTAATGAGTTTGGTCCAGTAGAGCAAAGCTCACAATAATAATGATTGGCATAAAGGAGTCCCAAGATAAGCAATACAACAATTATCACAACAGGAGGTATTTGCTCATAAGAGAATGACTGTGACAGCTACGTGTAGACAGCTTCCCCAAACAATAAGGAATATATGATAGTGCTTTTCAATGTTTTGGAAGCATAAATTACTTTATTGCTTTGTTCTCTTGAGAGTTACTTTCAAAAGGATCTTTTCATTTCAGGATCTGTTCACAAATAGATATTTAAGCATCAAGATGCAAAAAACCATAACACATAATTCTTCTAATACAGAAATGGAAGTATTTAGAATGCTGGTGACAACGACATTTAGTAGGATGGAATTTAAGAAAAAAAATGTTGTGTGAAGCGTCAGAGTTAACACATCACATATTTCTAGCATGGAAAACTTTGGAAAGATTTCAGCACCCTTGCAACTGCTACATCTAGCTTGAGTGATCAGGCCTGTAGTGTGACATCTCTTCAACTTTCAGTGCATACACAAACAATGAAAAGTTACCACATTTTCCCATCTCCTAAAAAACCTGAAAGGGCTACCAACTCTTTCAGCATATTGTTTTCACCATGGTAGTATCCACATAAATTACAATGCAAAATAAGCTCCACAACCATTACAAGCCATCTGCACATTCACTGTCCAAATCTGATACTCAAAACTGCTCTCAGTGCTGATTTGTTGACATAGCAGGACTTGCAGGAAACCTTAAGATATGTTAAGAAGGAGCTGCACAGCTTTGGCATAGATACTGGGACAATCTGGTTGCTGCCACTGGCTGCCAGTGCCTCCATCTGGGTGAGATTTCACATTTTCTTTTTATCAAGACATTGCTATCAGTGGAATAAAACTAATTCCACTGTTAAATTAGCATGTCCTCTATCACCAGACAAGGTTCTATAAGAGATACAAAACAGCAACCAGGTTTATAGATCTTTTTGTCCAAGACTCTTCTTGGAGGAAGGTCTACCCTGTACAGTCTGGAAAGCAAGAAAGAGGAGTAAAACCTTTGCTTATATGCCACTGTTTTAGAAAGGCTGCTCACAGATCTAGGGAAACTTAGGTCAGCATTTTCACATGAAAACATCACAAAAAGCAACACAAATGAAACAAGCAGGACACGTTCTTTTGAACAAGTCTGCAGCCTGAACCAGACAGATACCAAAAGGCATGCACAACTTGAGTGTCAGGGCACCTCTCCGCTGTCTTTCATGGTACCATGTCCATGTCAATGGTCATGGCAATGAAAGTGAACTTTTACGGATAGGGACATGCCAGAAATGTCACACAAGGTACAAAAACAAAGCCCCCTGTATTGTTTTAACTGTCTTTCTGCCAGCACCATTGAATTCACTTGTGAAAAATAAGCATGCTCAATGGCAATTGGAATAAATTCCAATCAACAGAAGTTTAAGTTTCTCCAAGTACTTCAGTTGCCCTGGAATAACCTAACACATAGTTGCCAGTCCAGGTCACCGAAACAGCTCAAAACCAAATTAAATTCTGGAAACTTTTTTCAAACATTCCTGTGAGTGCTAACAGACAATCAGCCCTCTTCACTAAGTCAAATAAAATTAAAGGCACTATGGGCAGCACAGGAACCAACTGCACATTTCTACTGAAGACAAAGTAAGTTTTGTAGTTACATGAGTGTGCTCTAGGTTAACATACAGACTAATAGGTTTAACAAAGTTATTTTGTATGCTTATGTCAGTTTCATTCTTCTGATACAAATATAGGCAAGGATCAAGGGCATGTAGAGGCTGATGACAGACAATGTTTTCAGTAAAAAAGCGTTGCCACAGAACTCTTAGGATTTCTGTGAGGAAAGTAAGTGGAAAGAAGAGGGAGGCAGACAGGGAAAGTGTCAGAAAAAACAGCAGAAGGGTTAAAAGGCATGCATTAATTGGCACAGGTTAAGCATGGTTTCACTGAAACAGAGAAGCTACCAAGAGGGTGAAGAACATATCTAGACATAAAATACACAAATAAGGAAAACATGAGAACTGTGATATTCAAAAACTTTGCCAAAGACTTACAACAAGGTTGTAAAGGTGAAAAAAAAAATGAGCTGCAAGATCCAAACTGGCACCCATTCCTAAAGATTACAAAAGTAAAGTAGATTTAAACCCCATTCACTATCACCAGTCAAGCAGAGCCCCAGAGACAGCATAGGGCTCAGCAGCCACCAACATACTTGTGTTCCCTCTACAATTCACGAGACCTATGCTGTTTAATACACTCATTAACAACATGACACAAACTTGTCTTGGTCAACAACCCACTACAGAGAAAGGGCTCTCCCATTAAACTGAGTGAAAACATTTGTCACAGTTTAGGTGCATCTAGGAACAAAAGACTATGATCAGGCATAAGCACCAAAGGCCTTTGGAACTCTCTAAGGACAGGGAGGGCTCACTAATCACTTAAGGTCCTGGGCAAAACAGACAAGGCTACTCAAGCTTGAGGAAGAAAATGAAATTCAATTAAATCAGCCTCTAACCAAAACATAACAAACAGAAAGATCCAACTGAAAACACCACAGTGGAGGGTGAATGATGAAAAGTACAACCAGTCCCTTTAAGATCCCCTTCCCCTACTCTTTCCCTCTTCCTGGGGTCAAGCACCTGATCCCAGTGTTTTTACTCCTCCCCCTCTCAGCAGTGCAGTGGAGGCAGGGAATGGGGGTTTCAGCCAGTCCTTTCCCTCATGGCTCATGTCTTTTGTCTCGCCTGCCCTGAGGCGGGCTTCTCACTGGTCCTTGTTGCTCCAGAACAGAGTCCCTCACACACTGGACAGCCCTTCATGGGCCACTCTGACGTATGCTCATCCCAAGGGCTGCAGCTCCTTTCTGCCTTCTGTGGGTGGGGGTCCAAAACACCCCTTCTAGCCCAGAGCTCTCCCAGAGCTGCTGGCAACCATGAGTCCTGGCATTTCCCTCCACGGGTCACAGGGGAACAGCTGCTCTCTCACCGTTGGCTGCAGGGATGTCTGTAGTCTGGTGCTGTTCCTCCTCTCTTCCTCCTCTGACTGTTGGATTAACGTGGTCACCTGCACCTTGCCCTACCCTTCCATTCCCTCAGATGCACTACAGATTTCTGTTCTTAAAATGGAAGAGCTGGAGGAGGGTCCAAAACTTGGAGCTGGGGCAAACTTCAGGAACTGCTTAGGGAGGCAGTACTGCAGCCCCTTTCCCCTTGTTACCCCAAGTGTCTCCACATAAGCCCATCACACACATACACAGTACTAATAAAGTCCTAATATGCATGTAACTCATCTACACAAATTTTCAATAAATCCATAAGCTTAGGAGGAATTCAGCAAATATGGAACTACAAAGGTAACACGCAGCTTGAAGAATAAATTCAAAAGAGAATTACAGAACTGAAGGGAGAAGTGTAACTAATAAATATGGTATTGCTGTAACTAGTGACAGGCCATAAGACTTGTATGAATTTTGGAAGGCCTCCACTCTTGTCCAACTTTCTCTTGGCTAGCCTGCAGCTTTATCTTGCAAAACCATCTCAGTAGGAAATAAGCAGGCAACTGCTACCTCAATCCGCTTTAGCTCAGCTTTGCAGAGTTGTGTGGTGCAATGCCTACTACTACAACATTTTTGGTATATTTCTGCTAGTAAGAGTCTTAATGTGGAACTATCTTGTGTAGTGCAACTATTTGTGAGCCCTGAATAAAATAATAGCACAAAGCAGTATAGTTATAGAAAGACAGTAGAGATTTTGAAATTGCAGGCACAGGGTGATACTGGAGGTGCCAGGGCTATAAATAACCCAGGAACAGACCTGGGCCATTCAAGGCCCAGTTTATCAATGCAGGGAACAAAGGAGAAACCAGACACATATAATTAATTCAGATGTCATATGAAATAGCATAAAGAAACGATAAGTATTTTTTAGTGTTTGGAGAGATGTGAAAATAACTCTAAGCAAGCCCAAGATGAAACCATCAATATCAGAACTCACTCTTCAGCCCAGATCAGTGATGTTTGCCATCATTTTCTCTTCTTGATAAAGGCTGAAACCACTAACCAGAGGACCCAGAGAGGCACTAGAAGGGTCGGTATGACACAAGAGAAGGGGTAGGCATTAGTAAGACTATACACAAAAGTTTTACTTGAGTTATGAAAAGGCATTGCTTATAAAAAAACAGGTAATTTGGGGTGTCTCTGACATCCATTTCAAGTACAGTTAAAACAGCTGGTGCATAGTGGCCAAAGTGTTAAGATGTGGATTTAAAAAGTGAACTCTTGTCTCTGCACAGAAGGTATATTCCTGTACCCTACATAAGCTGCAGAGTAACAAAAGGAAACAACCCATTATCTGATTAATCAAAACTGCCAATCTTATCAGTCTGAAATCATTCTTCCTTTTTAACTCCTTTTTAATTCCTTGTAGAGTTACTCGGCATAGAAGATTTCACAAAGTTGTGTGATTGGGTTTGGTAGCACCTAGAACCCTCTACCCTTTTGTATGACATTTTAACTTGTTCTCTCCTCAGTGCAACTGACTGTGTTCCTAAGTCACAAAACATGATGACTGTCCATAAATCAAATTATTTTAGAACAACTTTGCAACATGACATCGCAAGCTGGACTCTTAGGTAAGAAATGATAAATAGGCACTCTAAAATCATGAGAAAGATGTTAACATTTACAATATTTACTTAAAACTATTATTTTTAATATAACACTCTGATTACTGTGATTTTTGAGCTTTTAGAATGCACATCTTCCTAACACAAAGCCTTTCATGGAATAAAAAACAAGATGGAGACAGAGATTATGTAACCACTGGACTCTGGGAGCAAAGGCTTTTAAGACAAGCATGAAGTACAACTCTGTAAATCTGTTTTGTGGATCCTTATCAGCAACACAAGAGGTTACACATATGGTACTTGGAGGCTAGAAGAAGGAAATGCTTGCATTTTCTCCTGAATGGTAACAGACCTCTGTTTGTCTTTCAGTGGATTGAACATAGAAAGGCTTTTTGGTTTATAGGCATAGTAGTGCAATCAGAAATGTTTTTGTTGGAGCTCAGCTTTTTGACTGGCCCTACACCCAAGTTCACTGCTGGTGCATGCACAGAAGAACGGCTGTTTAACGCCACTTTCACAAATGACATTTTGTTTTGAGACACTGCAGAATATGAGCTGCCAAGAACAGGCTGCCTAGCTGATTTAAAACGACTGAAGTGAAACATGATTAATATGCTATTTATCTCTATACAAATCAAATGCCTTCATTCTCTTGTCCACATTTACCAGAACAGCACCTGACTTAAGAAAATCTACTGTTATCCAGTTATGATGGCAATCACAAAGGTCAAACTTGGAGGAGAAGTATATGGGGAGAATATCAGTCTGACTTGCTAGTATGATACTTCAACAGAACAAAAGATGGAAAATATCCAGACAGTCTTCTAAAATTAATTTTTGTTAACACACAGGCCAACAAACCTATGCTTTGAAGGGAAAATGATTTTGTTAAAATTAGTACAAGTTCTAGAGAACATATGCCTTTGTTTCACCTCCAATTTGGGTAACTTTAATATGGTTTTTAAAACTGCTATTTTCTATGCTAAAAGAAACAAAAGACATACAGAAATAAGTATGCCGCTATCATAACCTTCAGTGGCCTATATTGAAGAGAATTCTCAGGCTGAAGACTATTAGTCTCTGTTCCTTGAGATAATGAGCTAAATGGTGCTGTTCAAAAAATTAGTTGCCTCCTATAATGGCAGTGAGAAAAAAAGGTAACAGAAATCTAAGTGGTTGTCATCTCAAACTTGCAACAGCTCCACTGTATGTGAATGCTTTTTTTCTTTTGTCTTTTAAGGTACAAGCACAGAACATGTGTAAGGTGGAGCTTCCACACTGGAGACTGAAAATCGTCCTCCCAAGGGCCATGAGGAAACCTCCTCCAAAACTAGATCAGCCATTAAAGGTAGGAAGAATTTGACTCAGCAGAAGCACTCTTTTCAAAACCAGAACTTTTCAATAGAAAGCTATTTAGACCTTTAAAACCTTTTTTACTATCCTGAACTGACAGAGAGCATGTTTTGTGTGTGCTTGTCAGAGAAGAGAGGAAAGAAGTCAGAGAGAGATAGAACCCGAACCCAAAACCTAGGAAGCATTTTTTTTCGAAACAGTCATCTTAATATTCAGCATGTACGTTTTGTTAATTTACTACCAGTAAAAGCCTTTTTAGTTAGACAAATAAAAAATCCACTCCAACAAAAACCCCTGAGAGACTGAACAAGCTCAACTTTAAAAATACAGAATTAAACATATAATCAACAGGGTTTTTTCTCTCTCTCTCTACTCATTTTCCCCCCACTTTCTCCTTGATGATTTTAGCATGTTATCAGTGGATCAACAAGAATTTTCTGAGTATGTCAGACAGCATGTTTTTTCACAATTTCCTTAATCTCTTTAGGTTTAAATATTTAGGATTTCACAGGTTCACAATAATAAGCACAAGCTCAGTAAACCTTTAGTTGGGTTGGTGAATGTGCCTTCTGTCTATGTTTAGCATTAATATTTTAGGATTCCTGTTCAATTTGGTTCTATGACACAGAGGGAGAGGTGTTAAAATACAAACAAACAAGCCTTAGGACCACTTTCTAAAAAGACAAGTTGTTCTGCAATGGTAGTTTTCACTAATGGAGAGGTTCTTCTGGCTGATATTTGTAAACCCATTGCCTTTCCTCAAAAGTCAGTGAAAAAGACTTCCTTTCAACTGTTGTGAATCATGGCAAACACAGAAAAGAAGCTTATCCTTCCCCAAGCATAATATATTCCCCCCTTGCTATTCCCTGATTAATGAAATGGAGGCTATATATACCTCTGGAAGCAAGTTTTAATTTTCTGCTTGTTTTACTCCTGTTATGGCTCTCCTTGGAGAATTTGACTTTTAAGTGCTATCAACTGAAAGGCTTTAACAAAAATAAAGCCAAAACAATGAAAATAACTCCATATGTCATAAATCGTGGTCTTTCTAAATACTCTTTGCATTGATATATATATCTTGCATTTATATATATATATATATAGTATTTTTTCCTATTAATATTATTCCTATATTACTTGTAAACACATTCCTCCCTCTGTTCTGGCTTTTCCTCCTTTGCTTCTATCCCTCCATCCCTTCATCTTTCCTTATTTTCTTCAGATTCAATAAGCAAGGCACCAGTCTGCTCCACAACAAAGCAGTCCCTAGATTTTGCATACAAATAAATAATAAATGCCCAATCTCCTTTGCCCATTTACCCTTTTCTGATAGAGGCATAACCTCAGGTGATTGCCATTCCTGCTTCACAGAAATGGCTATTGAGCAGCCAAAACCCAAATCAATCCCCAAGGGCTGGGGATAAAGTCCCTTCTCTCATTTTTTAGTCCTGCAGTTAGCAGTATATTCTGATTTCAGATTTTTCAATCGAGGAGATGGATACATCTGTTACACTCATGTTCTGGAAAATGCACTCCAATACTGGAAACCGGGTACCTTTAAAAAAGAGTTGCTGCTCATTTCTGATGATAACCTGGCAGTAAACACGTCTACATTTTTGATTGCATACTTATCCTAGAATTCTAGTTCTGTTTAGGACTCAAAAGTGAACAAATTAGGCCTAATTCTATCTTACTTACACTCAAAGTCAAAATTCAGTAACAGCCAAGCTTTGTATTTTGCAGCAAGATAAAAGACATCTAAATACATTTCTCATTTGAATAACCATTGGGTTAAACATACCCTTTTTTTTCATTACGCAAGTTTCTGTTGCATGAAGTCAGGAATCTGACATTTTGAAAGCACATTCACAGTGGTGGTGAGAAAACTTATTCCACCCTGCAAAGAACCACTTCCATTGCAACTGATAATAATAATCTTAACACCTACTATGATCCTTACTGTCAGCAACAGGGAACTGAGCACCTTTTTAAATACTTAGTCTCGTGGGCTTTGTGCACACACCGAACCGACCCCCAGAAGACAGAAACAAAAAGCAGACTTGCCAGTTAGCCAATACATCTTCAAGCTTATTATTTTAAAAACTAAAATGTGCAAACCTTGAAAGCCAATATCTCACATCCGATTCTTGTTCTCTGAAGCCACACTGTAAATCCCAGGAGTTCATTTAGCCAAGGTAGCATAAACCAAATGCTGGGCCATGTGGTATGAACAGACGGGCACTGAGGCACTGCCAGGAGAACCTGCAGGAGCTCAGCATCACTTCAGGTCTCTTCCTCGGTATGAAATACAGCCTCCATCAAGCTAAGAATGAACCTTCACTCCCAGACCTTAGGCCAGATCAGACCTGTAATAAAAGAATAATCTTAAAAATAGAGCTCTGTAATAAGAGAAAACTGCAAAACTTTCAGAAAAGAAAAATTGGAAACTACTAGTCTTCCATTTCTCAGATTTTCCTTATTGCTACATGCTCTAGGAGCACAGAGAAAGGTTGGATTCTTTACAGTCAATGAATTTACAACTCATCTGATTTAGTCTCAGAAAGGCATTCTGTCTTCCTCCAATGAATTAGCAACAATAAAGATTGTTTTAGAAGGAACAGAGGGGTAAAACTTCCCAATTTAAACTGAGACAAAGTTACTTGAGGTTAGTAATATTTTCTCAGTCTTAAGAGTAACTGAAAGGGCATAAAAACAATTAGTAAAAAAAGGAATTATCATATTAAGGTATATTTTACAGTAGATTTCAGAAAACCAGTACAGAGTCTCACTTGTTCAATGAGCTATATAATATCAGATACTACTGAGCAATGCATATGCGCTTAAAGAAACTGTTGCTGCATACAAACTGCTGCATACAAACAAGCTCCTATGGTAATGGGCTTTACTTCTGCTGTCTTTTTCTCCATGTCCCTACACACAACTTCTGAATTGGGAAGTCCTTCAAGTACAAAAAAAAAAGCACTTCACTCTGTCAGTGCCAATGATTTCTGCAGCTCATGTATTCAGACAGTGGGAAAGTATTTCCCTAAAGAAGACAGAAAGCCTAGGAGTTACATAAAATGAAGAAGCTGCATTACAGAAGTCTCCTCAGCCCTTGCTGCTTTAAATAGATGCAAAGTCTCACAATCCTGCAAAGTATAAGACTTGCTCTCAATTTACATTATCATTTTTATCCCATCACATTGTTTACTGAAGCCAAAAGCATGACTTAATCTTTTAGTGAGAACCATAGTATTGCAGCCTGTGCCTTGTGGACATAATTCAGATCTGTGTGACATCACTATAAAATGAACAAGCTGATCTATGTTTACACCAATGCACTGATGGAACAGGATGTGATGTTTTATGAGCAACTGCACCTGCAACGCACAAATGGTACAAAGAGGTCATGTATTACCTGGGATAAAGTAGGCTGTTTTATACCCTGTGGCACATTATGAAATCAACATGAGCTTGTCTTTGATCAAGGTCTGCCACCCCAAGTTTTACAGCACACTATAATAATACAACATAATTTCAGCTGTCACTGAGCATCTTTCAGCTGTCTTTGCCTTTCATTTTGCTAGGAGTTTGCTAAAATCTTGTCTTCTGCATTGCTGGTCTTAGGAGGATACAGTGAAGGCTCCAGCTGATTTCAGACATCAGATCAACCCTTAGACAGCAAAAAATTCCAAAATATGGCATATGTTCATAAAGGTCCTTAAGGTAATATTAGCCTGCTCATGCAAGACTTAGAACTTCATTTAAAGCAGAGGCTTCATCACTCTGGAAGTATTCAAAATAAAATGCAGTGAGTAATGTATGTTCACAGGAGTAATGTAAACATTCAATATAATCTCATGCATATGTTCCAGGCATTTTGCCTGCAATACACCAAAAAAAAAAAACCAAACCCCAAAACTCCCCAAATTTCCTGAAATCAGCATTAAAACTTTATTTTGCCAAAGAATTCAAGTTATTAGGGAAATGAGAAAACCCTTAAAATCTTGTTTCTAAAATGGTAAAGAATTCCCTGAAACAAATGAAGACTCGAAGCAGAAATCATGTAAATTTCCAGGATGGTCGATCTGCTAAACTGCTCTGCCACACCATACGATTAAAAACTTGCAAGGACTATCATGAAGCAGCAGCCACTTCATAATTAAAAAGCAAACAAAAAAGTGCTAGACAAGATAAAGTGTTTCAGGCGAAGTGTTTCTCTCCTAATTTTACAGACTCTTCAGAAACAGGGTGAATCACAAGAGTAGTAAGTACCATTCTTAATTTTTGAACAAGTTTCCATTAAGTGATGACTTGCATGGAGGGTAAGAGACATGCCTCCCACATCCCAGTCCAGTACCTCATCACCTACATTACCATGAAAATTAGACAAGAACAAAGAAAAGAAGCCTATTTCTACATGTATTCAGCTTTTTTTGTTCTGCTGACATAGCTGGAAGTTCAGTACCTACTCCAGTAAATTAAGATATAGATACTTCAGATGTCAGAGCTGTAAAATGCTTTCAGAGCTCCAGGAATAGTACTCTGTTAAATTAACACAGCTGCAAGTCTTCCTGGAAAATGGTTATGCCATGAGAAAGAAGCAAGAGGGAGGGGTGGGAGGGGACAACCTACTCAATGCTCTGATTTATAAAAGTTTGAGAAACAGAGCAGTAGTTTGTGTACTTGATAGCTGTGACCAGCTAGACTGACTGTGTTTGGATGTGTTACATGCATTAATGTTGGTAAAAATGACACAGTAATATAAAAGTGTCTCTCTGGATGAACATGAATAAACAAAAGGAGACCTCAATATTAGTAAGTCTGGACATGAATTCCAGGAGCAAAAGTGGGGAACCACATTGCTTCTGCCAATCCCAGAAGGTTGCACCCTGAGAGTACCACAGCACCAATAACCTCCCTCCTCACATCAGGAAGACAGTAACAGGACTAAGCAGTATTGCCTATGCCGTTTCTACAGAATTTCCTTCCAACACCCTACCACAGAAACAAATATTCCAAACAAACAATCAAAACCAGACAAACAGCAGCAACTTTGTTTGAGATTAATGAAGCCACAGGAAGCAAAATCCTGACGTACAGGACATTTCCAAAGTAAGTACAGCCTCCTAGAGGTTATGAAAGATCTATCCCAAATGTACTGTGCTGTCTCTAGTCTGGAAGTTTTGTAAATAAAGCTTTGCAAATCTTTAGTCTTTCATAAGATAGCCCACAGAGTTTTCTTACAATCACATCCAAAGAAAGATGATATTCATGTGCTCTTATGTTGAGTTGCCAGCCTGGGGATGGCAAGCAAATGAACCTAATGCTCTTCATTCCCTGTGCCTGCTCTGGTACAAAGTTCTAGCTAATCTTCACTTTCTGACCAGTTGTTTGCATGGCTCAATTTGTCATCTGCAATTTGGAAGCATGTCATTTCTTGCTGTTTGATTTGGTTTTTGCTTTTTTTTTAAAAAAAAACAGGTAACCATGGAAAAAATATAATAAGCACAGTGACTGCAGAAAAAAAAAAAAACAAACCCCAAAACATTGAATGTCATTACAAGAGTGTTCTTATTTCAGGAGAAGTTACAAATGCTCCAAACAAACTGAGATTTTTGGTACAACTTCCTGTAAAACTGAATATGCTAGCTGCCGTTCCATCCTATGCATTCTTTTCACTGACTTGGCTTCTGACAGTTGTAACTAAGCAGACATTAGTAAATAATGTAAATATTTTGTACATCTCATTAGAACAATGAAGATGTAAGATTTTTCATCCTAAGAATTCACTTACCATCCTACTGTCTGTAAATTCTAGGACTCGATTTCAGATGTGGTTGTTAGACAATCATATGGCAATCAGTACAATTGTTTGAAATATCTTAATTTATAGCCACAGAGTGTCAACTGCCCTCCTCTCCTAAGTAGGATATAGAAGGTGTAATAAACAAGTTTATATTAGTCAGGTACTAGGAGAAGGTAAGAGTGGAAAAGTGAAACAGAAACTTCAACTTCTGGCAGCTATGCTTTGAGTCATCTCACTGTCTTAGGAACCACTGGACACAGTAATTAGATGCAGAGGAGTCCATCAATCTTTGAGTGTTTTCTATAAAAATCAGAGCAGTTACATAATTACATTCACATATCTGGCAAATAGCTTCTGAATACAGCAGCATGATGTCCCTTTTACTAAGCTACTTCATTTTGAAAAGTCGTATCATTTTTTCTAAGTGGATTTTCTGAACAACAAATCTATTATTTTCTATTAGAACACAAACAAGGGTTTTTTCAGGTCTGAAACAGATGCTGACATTTTGAAAAGGATTCCATTGATTGTACAGGTCATTACACAACAGGCATTTCCTGAGCCTGCTGAAATCAGTTGGAAAAATAGCTATCACAATAGGACTATATTCAGTACAATGCCGTATCCTCAGTGGAAAATATCTGTCAGCTGATGAGATTATACTTGATCAAGGTATCAACAACACTTAGTGAAATTCTAAGTAGGGTGTTTCCAGAAAGAACTGCATCTGGCAGTTTGGAGCTTCCCAGAAGTCTTTCTCACTAACAATACAAGAAACTCAGCAGTTCATACAGAAATGCTGTAGTAAATAATTTTAGAAGACAAAGATTAGTCTATTAAATATTCTATGTCTAGAACCCACACTTCCCCACTTTGGTACAAGGTTAAAATATCAGGTGTGGGATGACATCAAAGGTGCATTACTCAGAATCAAATGCAATTCTTTACTAGTCCTCACCTAATAACACAAGACCAAACTCAAAAGATGGGGTCCTGTATGAAAATGTGTACACCAAGCTAATCAGTAATCATAGGATTTTCACATCTTTAGGGAGGTTAAGAAGAATGATGTTTCTGAAATTTTAAGTTGCATTGAAAATGCAAGGGCTTGAAAATATTATCTGAGTTGGCATTCTGTTTTATGTATTAATAATTCCAATAAAGAGGTGTTAAGTCTGGGATCTCTATGTATTTTTGTTCTGCTTATAATAACTGTTCAATTACTTAAGGAAGTTTCTTCACATTATGGTATTTGCATACAAAAATGTTTTTATTATAGCACTGTTCTATCCTTTCTATACTAGAAGATTCTTGACCTAAAATCAGAATTCTTCTTTCCTCTCATCAGAGATAAGACAGCTAGGATTCTCTAGTATCCACGCACCAGATCAAGAAACAGAACTGCCAAGAGGACACACTGTACCTTAGCAAACCAGTAAACTTGTGTTTTCATTCTGCATTGGAAACTGTATGTATTTTCAAGATGCATTTTTCTTAAAACTGTCCATACTCAGGTCCAGAAGTTCAGGATTATGTTTTTATTCAGAGACTTTTTTTCCTCCCTTGATCCCTAGTCACAAGTGACACACTGTAAAATATATCACAATAGAAGTTTACTGCCAATATCTCATGAAATGTTTTGGATTTAATGGAACAGGGCTCTTCTCAGCTCCTTGGGAAGCACTTTGTTTCTACAAGCAGTTAGACAGAATCCTGTCTTCCTGAGAGTATAAATGTCTTCTCCATACATTAAAGAAAAGCCAGTGGTATTTGCTAAATGTCACAACATTCAGAGTTGCTTGTTCTCACAATACAAAGAGGTGGTTATTTATTTAGGAAAACAGGTATGCATTTAACAAATGAAAATTAACACTAACGACAATCAAACTCTTTTTCTTCACTACAGATATCTAAGAGAATGGTAAGATGCTTTCATTCCCCCTCAAGCTATTTTAGTAGAAAATTCAGGAGCCTATAACATTGCTGCAGCACAAGGCTTTTTGTGACCCGTGACTGGGGTTACACTGCTGCAAAAAAAAAGCTACAGAGAAGGCAAGTCCTTGGCAGCTGTGCTTATGTGATTGCTCCTCTCTTGTCTGACAGACTAGAGACATCACCAGTGAAAATGGTGAGCTCTGACAGCATGAAGAGAAACTCTCACTTGTGATGCAAAAGTAACACAATGCTGAGAAAAAATATGGATCTGCAGCATATATTCTGTATTGTACCAGACCCTAAACTTCAGTTCAATTTTTTTTTTTTTTTTTTTTTTGTTAAATACAGAGACTCTCTTCCTTTCAAAATGCCTGAAAAAAAAAACTGTCAAGCTCAATTTCTGGGGGAAGAAGGCCCTACATTCTCCCAAAAAAGCAACCAACTTCTAAAATTGCAATCAACCCTAAACAGCTGCTCTCTCTGGTCCTGTTAGTCTACCTCTCTACTTGGATCAGTAACTTTTTTATTCAACTCATGGAGCAGGACCATTTTCTGTCTTCGTCCTCAATTACAGGACCAGAACTCATCTTGCTCCTTGTCCAAACTACTGAACTAAAGGCAACTAACAGTGCAGGATGGGTTATACTGGCATAAAGCTGGGAAATTATAATTTCACTGTCTTCCTAAACTATTGTAAAGATCCTTAAGCAGGCAATGGCCAGACTGTGGCATCATGAGTAAAACTGGACTGCAAGGCAAATCTTGATGGAACTGCATGTTGAGCAAGGTATGGCCAAAAGTGATGAAAAGATACAGTATTAACTCATTTGCTTAAATCACTTGGGATTCATTTTCCCACAGATACGTTCCCATGTATTTAAATAAAAGTTCCTTCAGGCTCTGTGAAAGTTTTATGACTGAGTTCTCCATCAAACGAAGGAAAAAAAATATTTGAAAAGTGAGTGAAACATCAAGATACTGCATACTCACACTAACAATTACTTCACAACCAGACAAAAGAAGTCAGATTAACTGCAATCAATGATTGCTGTACTGAAGCTGAAGAATGCAGCTTCTCACAAAGTGCATGCAGATCGTGCTCTATGTTGCTTTGTTTTTAAAAGTCAGCATTTTTCTTCATTCTTAAAAAAACCAGTAAACCTCTAGTTGGTAAAGAATGTAAACCTCATTCTAGTTAAAAGCAAAAACTACACCTTGCCCCTAAGCTATTGTATTTTTTGAATGACATTGTTGACTTTTAATCAATGTATTCTATTCTGTCCTGTTTCAGATCATGGTCCTGTTAAGCCACCTGTAAGGTCACTGGTGTGATACATGGGTTTTTTCTTTCTATGGGGACCCATTAGTAATTATTGACCTCCTGAGTTTTGTTACCATAAGGCATTTCAAAGACAGTCTGCAATAAGCTTATCATTTGCAAATGTTTTCGTACACTTTAATACCACAAACTCTGGCATTATATTCAAATAACAACACATATTAAATTTCATTTGGCATGTGGGAAAATAAAATGAATGGATGAATTTTGAAGCATAAACAGGATAAATAGATAGGATTCTATTTCATCGCATTGAATAACTACATCCTGGCACAGTGCCCAAAGCATAATCATGAAGAGACTACAGCGTTACAGCACAGTGCCAAAGTCTAACTTCCCCAGACAAAGCCTAGACAACTCTGACAAAAAAAGAAGTCCTACAGATTTGCTTGCTGTTGCTATATTATAGGTTCCTGGAAATAGTTGAACTGCAATTCATCATGACAGTTCATTAGCAAGGTCCATAAATACAAAAGGTGTTAATTACACCTGTGCTGTGCAAATATCCAAATTGCAATGATTGCATTCCCCACCTCTCCCAGCCTGCAACGGGTTTCGCCTTCAGGGCATCTCCTCAATCTAGTTTAAGGACTGAAGAAGGCTGTCACCACTGTTTGCACTATAAGGTACCACACTATTGTTCCCATTCTCCTGCTGTTGTGAGGCTGGGCCATCTGTGCAGTCTAAAAAGAATTTACACTTAGCAGACCTCTACCTGCTGCCATGGTTTTGTTTTGGAAATACACTTTTACTCTGGAATTGTCTAAACTGCTTTATTCTGGTCTACAAGATGCATTCTTCCTACTCTACATTGGCATATTAATAAAAAAATTAAAAGCACCAGGCACCTGATCCACATGTCATAAAGGAGAAGGATTCAATTCCTGGTTGTAAGCACTGCATTGTCACTCCTGCAGCAGATGCCATTGTTGGCTGCATTTGCTTGTCTTGCAGAGTCGCCAAAAAGGATATGGAGTCAAATTTGTCATTTTAAAAATGCTTTTTTTTGTTTTGTTTTGTTTCGGCACAACAGCCATTCTAATGTATGTTACCCTCATAGCATGGTATCATTTATCCACTCCATCAAAGATGTTTTACCCAACTGTCAGGTAATTCCTATGGAAGTGTCATTCCCAATATCTAGTATACTATATCCAAATGAATCATAATTTATAACCTGCCAAGGGACATTGCATAAGAATATGCTTCCAACAAAATCAATAGCTTAAGATTCTTCATGTCTTAAAGTGAAGGGAACGTAACCTACATGGATTTTTTCTTACTGAAGTGAAACATGAACAAATTAACAATATACAACTATGAAAAAAAAAAGGCTCTTTTCTCCCCTTTCTCATTTCAATAGCCCTGGCTCAGAACCTGAGCATGAGAAGCAATCCCAAGTTAAAATCCTTTTCTTCTCCGATGCAGAAACGCATGATAGCCTCCCAGGCAGCCACCAAGCTACTGCACCGGTCAGCATGAACTCACCCCTGAGGCCAAAAGCCAACAAGGAATGGGCAAGAGGAGAAGGGTCTTGCACTGTATTTCATGGGAGATCTGTTAGCACGGAGGACTGTGTTTTGAGAAGTACTTTCCCCTTGTGGTACTCAGACAAAGCACTGCTGCCAAGCTGCAAGGGATGAGGGGTAATGGACAAAAGCTGGAACAAGTTCTTAAGAAAAAACTTGTTTAATGTGAGGGTGATGGAGCCCTGGCACAGGCTGCCCAGGGAGGGTGTGGAGTGCCCTTCTCTGGAGGTTTTCAAAACTCGCCTGGATGTTCCTGTGTGACTTCATCTAGGCAGACCTGCTTTAGCAGGGGGTTTGCACTAGATCTCTAGGGGTCTGTTCCAAACCCTACCATTCTGTGATTTTGTGATTCTGTGATACATAGGGCAGTTGGGGCTGGAATCAAGGAGGAAGCCATGAAATGGTGTTTCCTATGGCACAGAGTGAGGACAAATCTCACATTGATGAACGACTATCAGCAGGATCTCAACCACCTAGAGAGTTGGACAAAGAGGAACCTCATGAGATTCAACAAGGGCAAGTGCCGAGTCCTGCACCTGGGGAGGAACAATGCCATGCAACAGTACAGGCAGGTTGAGAGGGACAGGGAACTTTTGGAGAGAGTCCAGCGCAGGGCCACCAAGATGACCAGGGGACTGGAACATCTTCCTTATGAGGACACGCTGCCCAGGGAGGGTGTGGAGTCTTCTTCTTTGGAGGTCTTCAAGACCCACCTGAATGCGTTGCTGTGTGACCTGATCTAGGTGGACCTGCTTTAGCAGGTGGTTGGCCTAAATGCTACCATTCTATGATTCTATGATTCTATTCTAAGACTAATTTCTTAGCAGACCTTGGAGAGATTTCTTGTCTAAGGTCTATCCTGATAAGGAGCAGGCAGAGGATATGTTTCTCAACTGTTTCTTTTCCAAAGGGAAGATGAAAAAAAATGTATTTTGTTAAAGCATCATAAAACTAGACTGCTTCTTTATCAATCACAAGCAGTTTCTCCTTTGAGGAGGTCCACAAAGCACGTGGGTTTTCTCTTGCTTCTTCCTGATACTCAAGGACTTTTTTTACTGTGATTGATCATTCTGAAGTTTAGCAATATAAGCATTCCTGAAAATTATGTGCCTAGCTTGGACAAAATGAGGGTCTTGAAGTAAATCTAAATATAAAACATAAGCTCTGAACTGTTAATTGATATTACAGAAACTGCACACATGAAAGAGTAAGGCCATTGCCAGTCAAAACTCACACTCTATCTTGGCTCATCTAGGTACTTGTCTGGAAAAACTTTTAAATCACAAGTATAATGTTATGCTAGTTGCATTCCATCTCTTCCCTAAAACAAAGATTTTATTTTTAAGAAACTCAGAAGAAGATACAAGAGGCAGTGCTCTCTGAAAAACTAGAAGATATAACTGTGCATCTCTTCTCCTATAAAGATTTTAATTTCAAATTTTTGTCCTTCTTCATTAATTCTTTGTGACAAACCTGAACAAGAGCAAAACACTGCTCCTTTCAAGGCAAAGTGAAAAGTCATGACTTTACCTGTCCAAAACGTAGAAATTAAATGGAAATTTGAACTACTTTGATTTTCTTTTGATGGGATCAGAACTTGAAACTGAACCAATTACAGTCAGTTACCGTTCTCACATGAGACAAGATTGAGAGGTCTGGCATTATGCTTTTAGAGGCAGACTAAGACCAGGCAAGTGTCCAAAACTAGCCATAGCAAGACTAACTCACTCTTCCAGGTCACAATAATACCTTTCAATTACTGTACAGGATACCCACAGCTTCATAAAAATAAGAAGCTATACCTGAATCTCTTAGCATATATATTGAAGGCTGAGGCTCTGCTTGGTTCAGTTTAGAACAATCTCCAATACATTTCAGTGACCACTGAAAGGAAAAAAACAACAAGGATTTATTAAAGGTAACACAGATTTTTTAAAATTGTTTTTGGCAAGGCTGCACTGATCTTAAAATGTTTTTATAATAATGTCTTTTTATGAAGGATTTTAAATCACTCTGTGGGTTTTTTTTCGTTGAAGTCTAAACAAAGCAATGCAAGTACTGTACCACACACACTACAGTATATGGACTTTTGAATTTCTCAAAGCCATGTCTCATCTGCATGAAACAAGGCTATAAAGAAGAAAGGATGGGATGGGCACTTGGGATGAATATAAGGCTGTTGCCAGAGGATGTAAGGAGGCAACTAGGAAAGCTAAAGCTTCATTGGAGTTGTACCTTGCAAGGGAGGTCAAGGACAAGAAAAAGGGCTTCTTCAAATACACTGCAGACAAAACTAACACTAGAGGTAACGTAGGCCCATTGTTGAATGAGGCAGGTGCCCTGGTGACAGAGCATACAGAGGAGGCAGAGTTACTGAA
>WBNH01006016.1:0-14197 GCA_013401255.1 Urocolius indicus
CACTGACCCACAGAACCTCCTCTCCACAAGCACTCAGGCGCCTGTGAGTGCAGGCAGAGGCTGGCAGAGGTCTGTGTGTGACAGCAACACCCAGGCTCCCAGCCCCCAGCTTCTGCTGTTACTGGTGGTTGGGCTTCGTGTGTCTTACACTGCCTATGGGTTGGATAAACGCTGCTCTTGAGCCACCAGTCGAGGGATCAATCAATCATTTAGAGGGACCTTCTGCCAAAGACTCCCCCAGCATGCTGGGGAAGGAGCCCCTTAACAGAAAGCGCTGCCTGTTACAGCTGGCTCCTCACCCCTGCTCAGAAGAGGGGCACAGAGTGCAGTGGGACGGGGCAGCCTGCTCACCCGGGACATGGGCACCAGCATCTTCCAGCACAACCCTCCTCTGCCTCCCCTGGGGTGCTGAGTGTAACGGTGGCTGTAACAAAGGGAGTGCTGAGAAGCAACACGAGGGGCAGGGTGGCAGCGCTGCCGTGGTGGGGGTCGGGAAACTTGGCCCCAGGGAGCGTCTTTGAGGAACACAGATCTAATTCCTTCTGTCACCGTTCAGGGAGTTTCACTCGAATCGAGGGCATGGGTATTCCCCTGCCAAGGAGAAGCGGGCATTAGGAGGCTTCCTACTGACCAATAATCCTCAGAGCAGGGTTGAAATGAGGATAATTACAGAAACAGGACAAAGGAAAACGCACAGTGAGATGCAACAAGCAGAGCCCTCTCAAAATTCAGGTTGTAACCAACCCCTTCCACAGATCATTACTCCCAGAGCCATCCCAACCCAGCAACGCCCTCCTCCCTGCACGGCTGCCGGGTCTCTGTCTCCTCCTCGCTTTCAGGATGACTGCAGTGAAGGTAACCTCAGGCTCTGGGCACTGCTACAGATTCTCTGCTCATCCAGCACTGCTGGATGCCAGAGCTGCCTCCTCGATGCCCCAGCCCCTGCAGCAGCTCTCTCCTGACTCCTCGCCTCTCTCCAGCCTTTCCTCAGCCTTGTGGCTTCTCCCCCCATGATGATTATTTAGCTCTGGGAAGCAGGAGAGATGCAAGCAGTGTCAGAGCCACTGGATATACGAAGCTGTATCAAGTCAGTGTGTCCAGGACAGCAGAGGTTTCTATCTGGCAATACACCCAAATGTTGACCTAGGACCTCAGAGGACACATGCCCTGCAGAACACCTCTCCCAGGGGCCCAGGCCACTCCGGTTCCTCCTTCCACATCTACTGTAGCCCACAGCTACTCAAGGCATTAGGCAGAGCACATGTCACCCCAGAACAGTTTAAACCCCTCAGGTTTAAAAAAAAAAGCAATAAAAACTCATCTGGGAAGAAGGATGGGAGCAAGAGATGCCTCTGGCACCTCCTGGTGTTGGGGCTTTATTGGAAGCCACTTGCCCCTAAAAATGCCATCAACGATTTCAGGGGCAGAGCTCAGCTTTGACATAAGCACTTGGAAGCAGGCGGCACTTCAGGGGCTGAGGAGAGGAAACCCCTTTGCCACCTTCCAGCACCTCACCGTTCCTTACATTTACCCAGCACCAGTTTGTCCATCCCTGGTCTCTCCTCCCTCTCCATCCCTGGTCCCCCATCCCGCACACCTCATCCCTTTCTCCTGCCAGGCATTCCTAGCACCCTCTGTCCCCTCACCTCCTCTCCTCCCAGGTTATCCATCAAGCCTTTCCCCACCACCACCACCGTCCTTTGTCTCCCCCATCTTGCCCAGCCCCACGCCTCTCTGCTCGCCTCCTCCTCACGTCCCACCTCAGCCCCTCCAGCCTCTCGCTCCCTTCCTGCATCCCCTCTGCATCCCCAGCCCATGGCCCCAGCCCCGGCTTCCCTTCCATCTCCCTACACCCCTCAGCCAGCTCCAGCCCAGGGCAACCCAGAGCGAGCGGGAGGGTGGCGGGAGGCGACGGCCATTTCAGGCCGGGGATGGGCAGCGCTTTGGCCCCAGCATCTTTGTTCTCGCAGCCGGGGCCACGCTCGGTCCCCCCGCAGCCGCTCCCCTGGGGCCGGTGTGCNGAGGGAAGGAGGGAGGGCTGAGGCCCGGCGGCAGGTAGCGGGGTAGCCATGGCAACCGGCGGGGCCGCGCGCTGCCGGCGCTTAATCCGCTCCCCCGGGCCGTGCCGTGCCGTGCCGTGCCGTGCCGTGCCCGCCGCCGGCTCCTCCTCACTCCCTGCCCGGCCCCGGAGCCGAGGGATGCGGGTTTGACCCCGACACGCCCGGCCCTGGACTGCGGGTGCGCATTGTCCCGCATCCTCCCTGCTCCGCATCCCCCTGCCCCGCATCCCTGCATCCCCCCGGCCCCGCATTCCCCTGGCCCCGCTCGCTCGCTGCCCACAGCAGCCACACCACAGCTCCCACACGGACCTGCCCTTGCAGCCTGGCCTCAGCAGAGCCACACACGTGGCTGTACCCGGCCACCTCTGCCCCACCGGCTCTTTCTGCTCGCTCCAGCAGCCCCCCGCAGCTGTCCCTGAGCTGCCCAGGGTCTGTGGGTGAACACTGCCCTAACCCAGGGACTCCTGGCTGCGCTGCGGCACGGGTCAGCAAGCCGGCTGTCCCGCGGGGAGCAGATCCGAGGGCAGCAGCTGCCATCCGATCCCCCTTGGTGCAGCCGAGCTGTGACCTGCAGCCCGAGCCCCTGTGAGCTGCCACGGCCCCACGTGAAACCAGACTCCCGGCCCCGGGCAGCCCCACGGAGAGCCCGGGGGATGGACAAGAGCAGCAGACAAAGCCATGCAAAGGGCTCCCCATCCCCACAAGCCTTTCCCCACCTCAAAACCCAAGTTGTGAGAATCTGGGAGGATTTCATTCGAGCTGTGAGCCCAGGGGAGCCACCTCTCTGGAAGTCTGAATGCTCCCAGTGCTGCTGGCCGACCCAGTACTGGCCTGGGCTGGGCTCAGCAGCCTGCAGGGTGCTGGCTCTGTCCTGGCACTGGCTGGCAGGGGTAACCTCTGCCTCTTGCAAGCCAGCCAGCAGCTCTCCTGGGGCCCGGGCAGCTGCCTGTGCTTTGCTGCTCCCCGGGGAAGCATCCCTTTTCAGAGGGGAGTGTGCTGGAGGGCAGGGGGTGCTGGAGCAGGAGCGGGATGGGAGGGAGTGCCGACTGCTTCCCCATCTGCTGTGTTGAGCAGCAGATAAAGCGCTGCCCTGGCCATGGCGCGAGGGGCTGATACCAGCCAAATTCGGCTTCCTGTGAGTCAAAAGCTGCTTCCTGCCAGCAGGGCCCTGCCTGATAATGGCTGCGCTCTGTTCTCTGGCCGGGCAGCAGACCCTCTGCCCTCGCCTCTTCTCACGCTTCCCACATGAAAGCATTTGCCCCTGTATCTCTTCAGCCACAGCATCTCCCCCTCACCCAGCTCAGAGCCTCTCAGCGTGCTAAACGCCAATTTCCTGCTGCCTGGATGGGCCCCTGTCACTCTCATCCCTGGGACACCCAAAAGGGAGGTTTGGAGCCAGCTGTATCGAGCTGCCCTTCAAGGTCACCTCCCTTGCGCACAGAAGAGAGGCAGTGTGTTGGCTCTGCCTGAGCTCCTGCTGCTTGCTGGCAGCAGGGCATGGCCGCTGTGTCCCAGCCAGCTCAGGATGAGGGTTCCCAGTCCCATGCTGAGGTGACCACAGGTTCCCCAGCCCCATGCTGAGGTGACCATGGGTCCCCCAGCCTGTGCCCAGCAGCACTTTCTCTGTGGCAGTCATCCAGCCCTCGCCCTCACAGGGGTTCCCTCCGCTGCATGCACAAAGGTGCCCTCACATACCCGTGCTGAGATTAACAAACATGGGGCTGTGTTTAATCTGAGCACTCTGCTGCCCTTTTTTTTTCCCTTTCAGGTGCCTCTCTAATTTTCTACAAGTTGTGTTTCATTTTAAGGATTTTTTTTTTCTCCCTCTGAAAAGGTTTATCAGCTGTAACAGGGAGTGGACCTGCACAGGAAAAAGCAGCTGGACAGAAGCTGGGGCAGACAGCGAGGGGTGAAATCCTGCTGTGCCATCAGAGACATCCCTGGCAGGTGCTTCAGAGATGACACACAAGTGCTCCTCCCTGGGCAGCCCTCCTCCTCCTCCCCAGATAGCCTTCCTCTTCCCCAGAGCATCCCTCCTCTTCCTCAGGCAGCCCAACACCTCTCCAGCTGCGTCCCGTGCCTGGTGCTGTGGGGTCCATCGGCAGCCGGAGCAGGGAGTGTGCCCAGCACAGCCCACCTCTGCATCTGCATCCACTGCTCCTGCACAGGCTTCAGCACCAAACCAGGCATTGCATTTCAATATGGACCCTTACAACTTTTGATCAAGAAACTGTTCTCGGTACTTCTCATCTCTGGGAAGTCGGCCCTTGATTGGCTTCTATATTTAGACTTCTCCAGGGCTTTAGGAAGTTCACTCCTCGTGGTATTTAGGTGTAGGATGAAAGCAGCTTTTGCGGGGGATATGTTAAACCACAGCAGGCTCCCTTTGCTAATGCTGGGAGGAGAAAGAAGAGCTGGGTTCCTCGAACTTCCCTGTTCCTCCTGTCCCTCGCGCCAGGGGCACGGTGTGTGCCTGAGACACGGGCGCTGGGGCATCGCCAGGCTGAGGGCAGTATCAGCTGTGTTGCTCGTGATAAAAAGAACCCAGCAGCAGGGTATGGGAAACGCTCTCACACCTCTTGCTCTTTTTCCTCCTGAAAATATTTTGCTGGGAATTTTTTTCTAATCATTTGCTGGTTGAAAAAAGATGAGGGAAAAGCGGCTGCTGGAACGCTTGTTGGTGTTTGCATGAGCCACCAGGCACACAGGAACCCCCCCCATCCTGCACTTACAGCTACAGCCCTACTTACTGCAGTAAAACCAGCTCATCAGCTGTGCCTCACTCCAGCCCTGGAGAGCTCATATCTCCAGGGGGAACCGAGGCACAAATAAGCCATTTTTCCCAAAGCCACGAGTCGGCTCAGGCCGGGAGCTGATGTGCCTGAGGCCACCAGCCTGCCCTGGCTGCACTCACGTTGTTTCTCTCCCCAGAACTGAACACAGCACTCGGTGGGGTTTGCAGAGCACACAGCTCCTCGTGAGGGGGAGCTGGCAGCGTGGTTTGTAGGTGCAAGCAAAGCTGAGGTGTGTGCCTTTCAGCGCCTCTTCGAGCGAGCTGCTCTGTCAGCAGCCGCAGCTGAGCGTCAGGATGGGTCCAGGCCTTTGCTTTGACCTCGGCTTATTCCTCTCCCAGCTCCCAGGCCTGGGAATGAAAACACAGCGGGCTGGGAGGGGCGAGCCTGCAAATGGCAGCTCTGCCTCCAGCTGCAGACAGGGCCCAGGTGGGCTGCAGGCTGTGCTGCGGGGCTGGCCGGGGCCAGGGGACGTGCGTGGGTGCAGTGTCGGGAGGGCAGCTGAATGGGGCTGCTCTCCATCCTGAGCCTGCCAGGAGGAGGGACGGGAAGCCTGGTTGGCAGAGAGCTTTGCTCAGATGTCTGCTCAGAGCCTTGCTCGGATGCCTGGGAGGCAAGAGGACATTTTGCACCGGCAGCAGCAGGCTGCGTGCTGAGCTGGGGAAGCTGGCGAGCGGCTGGAGCTGGCACACGGGGCTAAGGGCTGTGCCCCCCCGATAACCATGACCCAGGCAGGCTGGGCCAAGGACAACAGACACCATGGAGCAGCCTGAGCTGCCACCACAGCACCGTTTCCCTCGGGTTTGGAGAGAAAGGCTGCTGTGGCCCTGTGAGCAGAGCACCCAGCGACCTGCTTGGGAAGCGGCTCCCCGGGGGCCGTGCTCTTCCCAGCTGGGGCTGGCTGCGGTGCTGGGATCACTAACGGGGCAGCTGTCAGGGGTGTTATCAGCTGGGAGCTCTTGCAATGCTGCACTATTTCTTATTGGTTTGAAATTGGCAGAGTTCAAATGGGAGGTAGGAGGGGAGGTTAAATAAATCTGCCAAGATGGGCAGCAATTCCTTAGTGTCATTTAGATCTGGTGTTCAGTCATTTGGGGCGGGGAAAGGTAAACTGCATCTGTAATTAGAACAGTGTTTGTATTCCACAGAGTGCTTAAAGAAATCTAAAGCCAGAAACCTAACACATATTGAAAACACAAAGCTGCAGCAGAAACTCAGAGCATGAGTAGGGCTGGTTCTTCCTTAAAGTAACTTATCACCGAGAGCAAATTCCACTTGCCAAGGCATTAATCTAATAAAGATCACCACCAAAGCCAAATCTTTCCAGTTGGAGGAGGCCCTGTGATAAGTGCTGAGGTTACCTGTCACAGCAAGGTGACCCCTCTCCTCCTGGGAATAGACCCAGCAGTGTTAGGGTAGCCGGGCTACATCATCACACCTACAGCGAGGACACCCGTGATGTCAAAATGAAAGTAGGGAGGAGGAGGCTCAGAGCAGCAGCAGCAGTGGCAGCTGAGGAGGAGGCTCAGAGCAGCAGTGGCAGTGGCAGCTGAGGAGGAGGCTCAGAGCAGCAGTGGCAGTGGCAGCTCAGCTCAGCAGTGGCAAGCAAAATTATGTAAAAGAAGTTCCAAAGGATGCTACAGCGAATCAAGGTCAGGCTGGGCTGTGAGGCTGAGCCCTGGGTACACGGCAGCCTGGTGTCAGCTCCCCGCTCCCTGGCAAGTCACAGTATGTGGGCCACAGCCTGAGACTCCCACAGGAACAGTGAGATGTGGCTCTAGGAAAATGCTGACAGCTCAGCAGCCATCCGAGGGGGCAACACGGCTGCACACCCTCCCCTCGCCAAGCCCAGCCTCCCCTCGCCAGGTAAGGGCACTGCAGGGCTGGAGCCAGGCTGTGCTGCAGCAGCTTCAGCATGGCCCAGCCCTGATGCCAGAGCTTGGAAACTACTCTCTCCCGCTGTAACCCCAGCACTGGCACCTCGCTGGCTGCTGTCCCCTCACCCCGAGCACGCTGCACCCCATACAGACAGTGCCTGCTTGGGATGGGCATGGTGGGCTCCAACACCACCTCCCAACACAGGCACCCAGCAGAGCACCCGGCAGCCAGCCCCAGGGCAGCGGGAGCTGGGGTTTGTTCTGGGAGGTCCCACACAGGGAGGGAGGTGAAGGGCTCAAGGGGAAAGCTGTTAGGTGTCTCCCTGCACTCAGGTAAACCCTCTCTGTATTCTGGCTTGTTTCCATTATAACCACACTAGGTGGACCCCAAGCTTTCCAAAAGCTGAGCTCTGACTTGTGAATGATGCCCAGGAAGGATTCCCCGTTAACCTGGGACGACCAAGTGGATTGTTTTGAGCTCCTGACTGAGACTACACATGGAGGGAGCAGAAGTCAAACATGTTCTTTAACACTCTGTCATGGAAATCCATCCACAGAGAGCCCTCTCCCTGGTCTGACACAGGCCAGCAACATCCCATCCCATCTGACTGCCACACCACTGCAGGGTCACACAGACATATGGGTCCCTTGCTTTTCTGTGAGCCTGTGTCTCCAAACAGGGATGCTACTGGGAGCAGAAGAAAGGGAGGGCAAACCAAATGGGGCAGGGAAGCCAGACAATTAATATAACCTGCCCTCTGCGTGAGGAATAAATTGGCAGCTGACAGGTTATAATCTGTGCAAGCAGGAGCTTCACAGGAGAGGTGAAGGCTCCATTGGGGGCCAATTGGATGGTTAATTAGGAGGACAAAGCAGAGGACTCGTGAAAATGTTTATGAAACGGTGCTTGGCAAAGGAGCCTCTGAGAAACCCTCACCAGACAGGAGCTGCTTTTGGTTAGGGGGAGGAGACGGGAGGGTGAAACAGCGGAACCGAGCACCGAGAGAGCAAAAACAGCACCGCAAAGGTCCGTGAGAGGGCCGGGGGCATTCCCCAGCACAGCGCAGGGACTTCAGGGAAGGACCCTATGACAGCTGATTCTTCTGGAAACCCAGGGGCCGTGTGAGGACTCTTCCCCTGCCCTCCACGGGCCCCAGAGCGTGGCCAGAGCCAGGCGTGCGGAGCAGCCTCCGGGGCAGGGGGGCAGCAGTGGCCGCAGCCAACGCGCACGGCCCGCACCGGGCAGCGAAGGGCACGGGGAAAGCAATTAAACCACAGCTTTGGTTGGGACTCACAGACCACTGCTTGTGTTAGAAATGCCTGAGCTTCTCTAAGCGTCTCGGCGGTGGCTGGAGTCGGCCTGATCCCCCATCCCCTCCTCAGCACTGCTGCTGCTGCAGCAGGAGCGTGACTGATGCTCTCTGTCCCACACACAGCTCCGAGAGCTCAGAGGTAGGAACCAGTTGCTAAGAGACAGGACTGTACTTTCCAGCCCACATCCAGACCTTTGTCACCAGCTCAAGGGCTTTCTGCTGGATGAAAACGCCCGGTGCAGGTGAGCAGGGGCTGACGTGCCTCCCCCAGCCTGGCACAGACACCTGCCCCTGCCAGCAGCCAAACCCACGATGGGAATGACCGACCCAAAACTGTCCCTAAAGGGAGCGGCTCCCCTGGGCTGGCTGCTTGTGCCAGGGCTGTGGCACTGCAGACTGGAACACCCCACTGGGAACTGGGCACCGGCGTGGACAGGGCTCGCAGCACCAAAACCCAGAAGGTTTCAGACGTCTTGGCAACACGGATGAGTGGATGACACAGGGTTTGCTTTGAGATCAAATGCAAACCAAGCCAGGAGTCCCAAACCTCATCTTCTCTTTTTTGGGGGGGGAGGTGGAGAGGGTACCTGATGAGTCTGAATTTGTTTTTAGCCCAGAGACTCCTACAACAGGGACCCATCACCCTATCTGGCAACTGGAAAGCCCAAACCCTGAATTACCTCGTCTGCCCCAGAACTCCCATCTCACTCTCAGCGAGGGATGGCTCCCTCTGAGCCACTGTGCCTGTGTGTTGGGAGGGAAATGCATCCAAAGCAGATCAAGGACGGGATGAAACCATCCTCACAGCATCTCAGATCCCTGGCTGCCACTCTCTGCAGGGCCCTGTACTGATCCACAAGGGAGAAGCTGCTATGCCCAATCTCTGCCCCAACCCACACACACATACAGCCTGCAGTGACTTCTCCTCAAAGAAACTGCTACTCTTTGGCACCAGCCATACCAGCGAAACTCAGCAGCATTCTGACACAGACAAGGATTTTGGCCAACAGGTACCTGCCCTTGCCATGATCCACTAATTAAACCAGACACTTCCTCCTCCTCGGCGTGGAATTCTTGAGAGGTTGGCACGGATAATATGAGATCAGGGGAAGGCAACTGCTAATTTGCACTAAATAAAGAGATATGAATATGCATTCCCCTGTCACAGCAATGCAGACAAGGTTTTGGGAAGCCAAAGCATCCGTGAGGGCTGGTGGACAGACACCCCATCGATGCTCCTGCACACCTCTGTGGGTTCCCTGCCACTTCCTTGTCCACTGTGTAAGTTCATAGGCTGCTCTTATCAAGCCTCACACAACAGCAACAACAAACCTGAAGAAATTACATTAGCAGGAGATTATTGCTGAGAATGGTTTGGACAAACTGGTTCTCGAGAAAGTTCTCACTGAGAGGAGTGTGGCCACCTCTGTGGGGCTCTGCTGCTGCCCTTAGTCAGCAACAGAATTCCCCTGCCTGCTCGTGGCCAGAGCAAGCTGCTCCAAGCCACAGCCCGTGGGGACAGCAGCCCACACACCACTCTTACAGACTGTCCTCTCAGCTCCCCAGTAAGTAATTCAGCCCTGACTGCCTGGACCCCTCTCTGCAAAAGTGGGATGGAATCAGAAGGATTGGAGCAATGGCACCAGACCTGGATTTCTTTCCATTTTAGCTGGAGGCCTTGCAGAGCTGTGATTTGTTTGCCTTTGTACCTTCCTCAGAGCAACACTCACCAAGGGCCACAAATTTAAAAGCAATTTTGGGGTGAAGGAGAGAACCTTCAGGTGAAGGTTATCTAAAACATGCTGTTCCTCTTGGGTCAGCAGTGCCACGGATGCTCCTGCAGTCACATAGGATGCTCAGTGTAGGTGGCACAGAGGTTATTGTTTCAGCAGCTCTTCAGCCAGACATGTCCTGGGGGACTGGGACTGGGACCGGGAGGAGCAGTGGGATGTGGGACCTTTGCTGATGCAACTCTGGGTCTCATGAGCACTGCTGACCAAAGCCATTCCCTGAGGCTGAGGCTGGCTGGGGATGATGGTATCTCCTGCTGGAGCTGCACCACAAGCCAAGCCCCTGCAGTGGGTCTGCCCTGCCATTGGCCTGGTGGTCTCGGTAGAAAACCAGCAAGGACTGAATTAGATGCTGCTTTTCCCCACATCCCCAGAAGGGGCTTTGCCAGGCTGACCCAGAAGGGTAGGAGTGGGCAGGAGCTGGAAATGGGCTCTGCTGACTGATCTCTTGCTCCCAGCTCAGGGAAGAACTTCATTCTGCCAATCTGCAAATCAGCAGATCATCAGAGCTCTTTAAATTCACCTTTTGCTGCTGCCTGGTGAGCTCCAGCCAGCTCTCAGCCCAGAACCTGGGTATCACTGCTGTGACATTTCACCACGAGCAGCTTCGCAAGTGAAAACTGTGACTGATGTGCAACCTTGGAGCTGAACCTGGAAGGGATGATGATGTAGATTTGCTCTAGGCTGGGCTGGATGGGACCACGTGCCCAGGCAGCATCACACCAGTCTCCTAAGCGCACGTTTGGATGTAAAACCACCGTGGGTTCAGCTCCTTGGAACACCCAGCGCTGCCCCACGTGCACAGGGACAGGCTGTTTCACAGCAGGGGAAGGCTCTGCATGCTCTAAGTAAGGCTTGTGCTATACAAGTAATAGACAATTTCTCAGATAACACCCTCAGGCCCATTTGCCTTGTCTAAGGATCTTCTGAATGGCCTTGATTTATTTTTTTTTTAATCACTTGAAGTCCACAGAAGGTCTGAGTGGTTATTCACACAGTGAAAACCTTCTGTTCACTTAGAGGTTACAGACGTGCAGCTTTTTTGGGGGCACTGAATATGGGCATTGAAGGGTACTTGTACCAGGACAAATGTAGCCTCTATTAGCTGCTGGAGCAGCATCTTTCTGACATGCCCAGCTTTGGAGCTCCAGCGCTCTGACACGGTGCTGTGCTGTCCCACGGCCTGACACTGCAGCTCCCACACCCCAACGCTCCCTGGCCCCAGAGAGAACAGGTATTTAGGGACAGGCTGTACTGAGAGACTGATCCAGTGTGCCATGTCACGTTTCCCCTGCTGTTGGTGAAAGGCCTCCATCCATTTTGTTTTGTGGTCTCACTGTTTCTCCTCACAGCTCTCCCCCAGCTCTGGTACCTCTCCCCAGGGCTGCTTCCCCACGCATGATGGTGAAATCATTTCCCCAGCCTGGCTCTGGGGGAGGCAGCACAGGTGACCTGCGCCTGCACAGCAACAGCAGCCACCCGCACCAACCTCCACAGCCTCTCAGCACCGCCTGCAAGGACCCAGAGCCTCGTGGCAGCTCTGCAGGGGACAGGGAGAGAGCAGCAAAGCAAAACTCAACGTGGGCAGCACTGCAGAGCCTCAGCACAGTCCCTAAAGGACTGCTCTGATGCCAGGCACTGCCTGCCCCAGCCCGCACCACGGCCTGCCAGCACGAATCTGTCCCGCGGGGCCGGTCACACCGGAGTTGTGACAAGCTCCCACCACACACAGCCAAGTGCAGCATGGGCTGAGGGAGCATGCAGAACCACTCCTGCAGCCAGTGCCCAAACCCAGGAGTGAAGGGAAGCCTCCTCCTGCCCTGCACCCCAGCACCACAGCCAGACCCCTCTGCGGCTGTCACCACGCGCTGCCCCTCTCCCTGCGCCGCGGCTGCGTCTCACTCAGCCTTTGGATGAGAAGGGCTGTCTAAATGATGCTAAATGCTTAGGACAGGAGGGACACGACATTATAATGAACTGCATCTTAGCACCTTGTCACCAACAAATTCTCCCACAGTTCTCAGCAAAGCTGGGGAGAAGGGAGAGCGCTGAGCAGCCAGCACCGGGGGTCGGTCCAGCCTGCAGATAACGAGGGGATTCACACCTCAGCACCTGTAAGAACCTTCCTTCAGAAGGGCAGATCTGGGCACTGGCACTTTTGAGCTGTATCCATTGTCTGTGCTGTAGTAGCACACAATGGTGCCCTCCTCCTCCTCTTCCTCCTCCTCGGCACAGCCTGAACACATTTTTTTTTTCCCCCAAGCCCCTGGCCTGTAGGATGCAGCATCCAGCCCGTACAGAACAGGGCTGTGAGACAGCAACGTCCTCCACTGCTAAACCTCATGTGTTCATCTGCGTGGGGCTTCTGCAACTGTTATGTGTTAAATGCCCAGCATCTTTGGGACGTTCATCTGGGAAAAAGAAATCTGAACAGTGCCTGTGCCAGACATCCATCCTCACTGCTGTTCCTATTCCCAGTGCATTCTTTGAGAAGACCACCATCTGCTCTGACCACCACCTAAGGCAGATGCCCCCTTCTCAGTGCACAGTCCCAGCTCTCAAGCCACCCAAATCTGATTAGGCCTGTTCTGATGAGAGGCCTGGAGGAGGGCAAGGGAAAGTTACTCAGGAGAGAAAATAATAACCACATGTTAATTATGGGTTTGGTGAGGTTTTGGTTTTTTTTGCTACAGATGAGCAGAAAATACACAAACCAGCTGAGGATGTGTAAGCCAAAAGGAGCAGCTCTCCCGAGTTCCACCTGGGGAGTTATTATTTTGGGGGTTTGGGATATTTTTTTCTCTTTTACAGAGGAGGAGTGGCCCCAGCCCTGTCAGGGGAAGGAAGGATCTTATCCCCACTGCTGCCCTCTACATGCTCTTTACCACCTCTCTTCTAGCTTTCACTCCCAGTACCTCGGATTTCCTGTAGCGACCTGCAGATAGAGCCGAGCGAGCAGTGCACTCCCCGTCCCCATCCCCATCCCCGCTGCACCCGGCTGCTCCGCCTCTGCCCGGCCTCCTGCCGCGGGACAGTCCCGGGCACGGGGCTCCTCCGGCTGATGCGCTCGGAGAAGGACGAGCGGGCAGGACGAGCCGTATCGGGTTACTGAGGAGCCCGGTCAGAAGGAAACAACCGAAATGCCGCTCCAGAAGTATTTGGGGAAAGCAGCTGAAGGGGCATTAAAGCAGAAACCCGCTTCGCTGTCGAGCAGAAAGGCTTGGAGCAGCCTCATGAATCATTTGGCTGCACGCGTGAGAGAAATGAAATACACCCACAAACCCAGCCCGAAACACCGAGGATGAGGAGAGCGCCGAAATTACGAGGAGCTGAGGAAAATCCCTGTCAAGCTATCTCTACATTTGAGAGCCACTTGAGGCAAAAAAAAAAAACCAACCCAAAAACGCAGCAACCGCCTGAAACGCTCCACGGGATCCCTGGCAGGGAGGGAGGGAGGGAGGGGAGGGGCTGGGAGGCAGCAACTTCTGCAGCCCCAGCGCCGGAGGATTTTGGGGAGGGTGAGGACCGCTCCTCCCTCCAGCCAAGCGGCTCTCCCCGGCGCTCCCAGCCCCACGGTCCCACGGGGCGAGGCGGGCGCTGGGAAATGAGCCGTATTGCCCCTTGGAAAACGCGGCTGTCCCCCGAGGGCATGCCCTGCTTTTTGTTTGGTGCTTGACGGGAGCCTGGGTATATCTCCTATCTGTAGCCTGCAGGGGACTCTGCCAGGGAAGATGCGGGGGGGGGGGGGGGGGGGGGGGGGGGGGGGGGGGGGGGGGGGGGGGGGGGGGGGGGGGGGGGGGGGGGGGGTTGAGCCTAGACACGCTCCTCGCCGAAACTTCATCTGTGCAGAAGCCCTTTGGGAATACGCGGGGCTTGCGCCGGCCTCGCTGAGCCGCTGACCCTCGGGACTCCCCTCACGGACAAAGGGGAGGGGGCGTCTAGCTAGCAGCAGGGTCGAGGGAATCTGGTTCGGCCTCTCTGGGGTACCATGACTCTGCAGCATTTGGAAGATCTGGGATAGAGTCGCTGGCTAGATGGAGAGGACCCGGGGGAAGTGTTGGAGCTGGGGAAAGGGGGTACCACTCCTAACCACCCCCCTCAGCAGGGGCTCGTGGGGGGGGGGGGCAGCAAAGGGAGAAAGAAAGGAGCCTCTCTGAGCACCACGAAGGGAAAGGGAGAAATAATGACCCTTCCCCCTCCCCCCAATAATAAGGCAGGACCAGATGGGAGGTAAATAGTGCGTTTAGAAGCATTTGCCACAGATGGGCTGCCCTCAATGGAAGCATCCTCCAGCCACATCAATGCTGGAGTCTGTGTGCACAGAAAACACTGCACCCTTCAGAGCCGCGGCAGCAGCAGCAGCGG
>WBNH01006018.1:404-12081 GCA_013401255.1 Urocolius indicus
CACGCGCGGGCCGCCGCCGGACGAGCTGTCGCGCAGGGTGCCGCGGCGGCCCGTGCGGGAGCAGGTGCAGCTGGACGCCGTCACCTACGCGGGACGACAGCACTTCGTGCCCGGCCTGGCCCGGCCGAGCTTCCCGGCCTGGCAGCGGGGCTGGTGCGACCCGCGGCGCTGGCGGGGGCCGCGCTACGAGGAGATGCCGCTGTACAAGGAGCGCGGCTGCCACGTCTATCAGCAGCGCGTCCGCATGCTGGAAGGTACCGGCCAGCGCCTGCCGAGGCCGCTCCTCGCGCGGAGCAGAAACACGCGGGGGGCGAAGAGCCCGCCCAGCTCTGCCCAGCCCTGCCCTGCCCAGCCCTGCCCAGCCTGTCCCTGCCCGTCCCTGCCCTGCCCTGCCCTGCCCTGCCCATCCCTGCCCTGCCCGTCCCTGCCCGCTCACCACCCTCGCCGACGCCGCGTCTCTCGCTTTCTGTTCGCAGGGGTGCGGCAGGCGCAGTGGCTGACCAAGACGAAGCTGGTGGAAGGGTTGCCCCCGTCAGTGCTGGGCATCGTCCGCGACCCGGCTGCGCAGCTGGAGGAGCAGGAGGAGAGGGTGAAGCGTGCCATCTCGCACGCACGCTTCTGGGACACCACGGAGGTTGCTCCCAAGAGGGAGCATTATTGGTAAGTCCGTGGGTCACAGCAGAAGTCTGCTGCGTGGTTGTGGCTTTAGCGTAAGCCGGTCGTCAAGCAGGCAGCTTCAGAGCTGGAGTTTTTAACACTCCAAAGAAGATTCGTACATAGATGTACTGATGAGAGATTCGCTTCCTGTGCCAGACCCTTTGTGTCAGGCTGTCAACCCACAAAACAAACAAACACCACCAAACCAACCTGGAGAAGAGGAGGCTGAGAGGAGACATGACCATTCTCTACAACTACCTGAGAGGAGGTTGTAGTGAGGTGGGGGTCAGTCTCTTGTCCCCAGTAATGCATGACAGAACAAGAGGAAATGGCCTCACGTTGCACCAGGGGAGGTTTAGATTGGAGATGAGGAAGAACTTCTTCACTGGGAGGGTTGTCAGTCCCTGTCCCAGGCTGCCCAGGGAGGTGGGGGAGTCCCAATCCCTGGAGATACTGAACAGGTCCATAGATGAGTGTCCTGGGTTAGTGAAGGTCATGGCAGTGGGAGGGGAGGGCTTGGACTTGATGATCTTCAAGGTCTTTCCAACTGAAATGATTCTATGAAAAAACCCCACCCTAACTCTGAACATTGACAGAGGTACTGATGTAAACATACTCTGTATTAAAGCTTCTTCCAGGCCCCAGGTCTGTGTTTCAACTTGAGATCTACTTGTAGCTGCCGCGGAATGTCAGATTTTTAAATCACTGATGGTAAAACATTACCTCTGCCAGCTTGGAACAGGACTGGCACGTGGGGTATGAGTCTGGAGTCTGCCTCAGCTGTTTGAAATGTTACACTGTTGGATGTTGTACATACAGCAATGCTACGGGGTTGGTGTTCCAGAAGCATCTGTCCGCCATTTCCGTCACACTGTCCTATGTAACCGTGTGGGCTGTTTGNCCGACGCCGCGTCTCTCGCTTTCTGTTCGCAGGGGTGCGGCAGGCGCAGTGGCTGACCAAGACGAAGCTGGTGGAAGGGTTGCCCCCGTCAGTGCTGGGCATCGTCCGCGACCCGGCTGCGCAGCTGGAGGAGCAGGAGGAGAGGGTGAAGCGTGCCATCTCGCACGCACGCTTCTGGGACACCACGGAGGTTGCTCCCAAGAGGGAGCATTATTGGTAAGTCCGTGGGTCACAGCAGAAGTCTGCTGTGTGGTTGTGGCTTTAGCGTAAGCCGGTCGTCAAGCAGGCAGCTTCAGAGCTGGAGTTTTTAACACTCCAAAGAAGATTCGTACATAGATGTACTGATGAGAGATTCGCTTCCTGTGCCAGACCCTTTGTGTCAGGCTGTCAACCCACAAAACAAACAAACACCACCAAACCAACCTGGAGAAGAGGAGGCTGAGAGGAGACATGACCATTCTCTACAACTACCTGAGAGGAGGTTGTAGTGAGGTGGGGGTCAGTCTCTTGTCCCCAGTAATGCATGACAGAACAAGAGGAAATGGCCTCACGTTGCACCAGGGGAGGTTTAGATTGGAGATGAGGAAGAACTTCTTCACTGGGAGGGTTGTCAGTCCCTGTCCCAGGCTGCCCAGGGAGGTGGGGGAGTCCCAATCCCTGGAGATACTGAACAGGTCCATAGATGAGTGTCCTGGGTTAGTGAAGGTCATGGCAGTGGGAGGGGAGGGCTTGGACTTGATGATCTTCAAGGTCTTTCCAACTGAAATGATTCTATGAAAAAACCCCACCCTAACTCTGAACATTGACAGAGGTACTGATGTAAACATACTCTGTATTAAAGCTTCTTCCAGGCCCCAGGTCTGTGTTTCAACTTGAGATCTACTTGTAGCTGCCACGGAATGTCAGATTTTTAAATCACTGATGGTAAAACATTACCTCTGCCAGCTTGGAACAGGACTGGCACGTGGGGTATGAGTCTGGAGTCTGCCTCAGCTGTTTGAAATGTTACACTGTTGGATGTTGTACATACAGCAATGCTACGGGGTTGGTGTTCCAGAAGCATCTGTCCGCCATTTCCGTCACACTGTCCTATGTAACCGTGTGGGCTGTTTGTTCTCTTTCTAAAGCCCAGTACTGTTTGAAGACTTGATACATTTATGTCGGTCCATGACTGCGAAGTATCCTTCCCTGAGTGAAAGAATCCTGGCTAGAAACTACAAGGTAGCAGCCACGTGGGAAAGAGGTCAGTTGCTGCCACGCTGGAAGCATTTGTATCTTTGTTGTTAATATGAGGCTTAAGGCTTTTTTTTTTAATTTAGCTTTAAGGCTGAGGACTTGGAGAAAATGAAACAATTTCTAGAACCAAGTAGCTCTTTCAATTTTAAATGGGGTGGCCTTGGGTGATACTTGCCCTGAGGAGGTCACGAGGGTGTTAGACGTCTAACACTGACGCGGTGTTGGGAGAAGAAAAGGGGTGTCTTAGAACAGATTGTTTATTTCGTTTGTCCAAAATCTGTACTGTGTTGGGGTTTTTTTAAGTATATTTAGTTAAAAAACCGACACCAGCAATTCAGGTTGGTGTTTTAGAAGAAGATCCTACAACTGAGCTACTGTTCAAGATGAATTTGGAGGTGAGGGGGAGAGAGTGAGGCTTGCAGAACAACTGCTGCCCAAAAGGAAACAGACATCTTTCCTAATCTTTCTTCAGCAGTGTTTGAATGTAACCTAATTTGCCTCCCCAGAATCCATTCTCCTTCAGGTCCGAGGCCTGAACGGAATACTTATGAACTCCATGGCTCCAATACCACCCGTAGCCTCCAAGGAGGAGGTGCTGGCCACCGAAGAACACGTTCTGGAGACCTTCTATCCCATTTCTCCTACAATTGATCTCCAGGAAGTGAATGTGTACAAAGAGCTCAATGAAACAGGTAAATCTACTTTGGTTGATGATAATAGTAATGTCAGACCAAGTGCTGAGGTTAACCTGCAGTCCCTCTCCTTCTGTGAGACAGCTGTGGGTAGGGAGTGAGGGGACAGAGGTGCTAGGCTTGGGGTGTGCACTGCAAGCCCTCCAGACCTGTGGCAAGCAGCCTAAGCAGGACTGTGGAGAAGAGCTTAAATCCCACAAGTTCACAGGTCCTGAAGGCAGGAGAGGAAACACTGGCTGCTTAGTCTCTTACCGAGTGGTTTCTGACGCGATTATCCGCCGTTTAGGTTTTAGGGATGGTTATCCTTACCCTCATCCTCACACTCTGTTCTTCCTGGAGTCGCACAACCTCCGCCCCAAGAGGTTCAGGCCAGAACAACTCCGTGCCAAGATGCTGATGTTCGCTTTCGGCAACGCGCTGGCCAAGGCCAAGGCGCTCTATGGGGTACGTACCTGAGGCTGCTGCCGAGCCTTTGTTCTCCTCCAGAAGCTGCTGCTAGCGGGAAGAGTTGTGGAATTCCCCTTGCTGTAGCACGTTAGTTTGCAAACCTGAGCTCCCCAGTCCAGTGGGCTAACTCCAACCTTCAGGTGTGGTTACCATACCCACGGGTGTCTTCCTGGTGTCACTCGTGTGGAAGCGGGGACCGGGAAGCCGGTTCAACTGTGAGACAGCTCAGTATGTAAATTGATGCTGCTTTGCTGGCTGAAGGAGGAATTTTAATTAAAAATACCAAATCTACATTCAAAACTTGTTTGACTAGAGTAATTTTCTGGGCAAGGTAACAATACATTTATTAAAATCTTGGCTTGAAACCAAGTAGAGGACGCTGAATCAGCAAGTAACTCCTACAGTTTCTGTAGTGACTGGCTTTTTAAACATTCTCCACCCCCACCCCGCCTCTTTCTTTTCCTAGAATGATCCCAAGGTTTTGGAGCAGCCGATAGTGGTGCAAAGCATTGGCACAGATGGCGAGCTCTTCCAGTTCATGGTGTTCCAGCTAAATACCACAGACCTTGTCTCTGGCGATGGCATAAAAAATCTAGTCTGGATTGACTCTGATCAGAATCTGTATGAAAAAGCCCAGTGCCTTCCAGAAGTCAAGAAGAGAGTCGTTGTGGTAAGGAGAACTTGGGAGGTGGTCCTGGAAATCCTGCCCCCTGCTATGCCACTGGTTTGGGAAGCTGGCCTGGAGCTGCAGGGTGGGTTTTAAGCCAGCTGAAAGGGCCTGATGTGGGCACAGGCCTTGTTCTTAGTTAAGCAAGTGTTACTGTCAGGAAGCGTTTGTAGTGCTGATGTAGCTGTGAGCCACACACCAAGCTTGACAGGAACTCCCACATACACATAGCCCCGTCTATGGCCTACCTGTATCTGTGACCATCACGGGCTTGTTGAAAACCAGCTCAAGCTCAGGTGAAGGAAGCATGTGTCAGCTGCCATGTGTCAGCTTCGCTGCGAGTTGGGAGAGCACAGTGCTGTCAGCCCTGGGGAGCTCGCTCTGATGGGCAAACGGCTTTTGCCACCGTGAGATTTATCCCTGTGGAAGTACCCCCACACAAACCCATCTGGGGAGGGTGGGCACAAACCAAAGAACGGTGGGAGTTGAATCTCCAGAGCTCATCCAGCCCAACCCCCTCGATCAGGGGGGCACAGGAATGTGTCCAGGTGGGTTTGGAAACCTCCCAAAGGAGAAGCCTCCACACCCTCCCTGGGCAGCCTGGGCCAGGGCTCCCTCACCCACACACCAAAGGAGTTTCTCCTCCTGTTCCAATGGAAATTGCTGTGTTCCAGCTTGTGCCCGTTACCCCTTGTCCTGTCACTGGGCACTACAGAACAAAGACTGGCCTCATCCTCTCGCCGCCAGCCCTTTAGGTATTTCTAAGCATTGGTAAGGGAAGCCACTGCATCTCAAGTCTTATTGGAGCATATTTAAAGCCGTTGTGTGTCTACATTAATCACTTTGCTGCAAACTGAGCATCCGTGTCTCTTTCTCTGCAGAAGCCCGCTGGAATATATGGCTTTCAGCCAGACACATTCAAGAAGTTTCTGGCACTGTATCTGCATGGAGCTGTGTGAAATTCAGCTCAAATGAAAATACCTCACCAACTGTACCTGCTGCTTCTCTTTGCCAGAACCATCACATCATTAAAGGTGGATCCATTTGCTTTCAGAAATAAATTATAACATTGATGAAAGTAAAATTTATTTCTTTTTAACAACTAAATTGTGTACAGAGGAACTGTTTCCTTTTAGGGGCTCACCTCTGGGTTTGGGTTAGAGTCATCAAATGCATCCTCCTGCACAGAAGCCAGCCAGCCAGCCATTATTCCCCTGAGCAGCTTCTGCTCTCGCCGTGCTTTTGCGCTGAGCTCCACTCCCTTTCCACCCCCCTCTCCCCGGCCCGAGTTGTGCTTTTGAGTGCCTCTGAATGCCACGTGTGGGGAAGCCACTCACAAAGCTTCAAGGGGGCAGCCTGAGACACAAGTCTCTCTCATTCTGCCTGGCTTTCGCTTTGTGTCACTCCTGGTTGCTTTGGGATGTGTCGTGCTGCCCCGCGCTCGGCTCCCGAAGCACTGCACGAGTGAGATGGCTTTGTTGGATCTGCAGACCCGTGGGTCTTTTATGCCCCAGTCCTGCATAAAGAGACCTACCTATCCATTTTGGGCAAGCGGTGTAGAATGTAGCAGGGAAACTTTGGTGCCTGGTAGCTAAAAATACAAAGGCAAGCGTTTCTTCCTGCCGCACAGAGTTAACAGAGCAGGGAGCGTGCTCTTTTTGAGATGGGATTAGCGTGGGGTTTGTAAAATGAAAGCTCAGCCAGCTCCAGCCAAACACAGAGTGTTTTGCAGCTCTGCGCCGATCCCCTCCAGCACATGGGGAGGGATAGGACAGCCTGTGCTATTTTGAGGTGTGGAAGAGCCTATTTCCAAGAAACTCGTCTCCCTTCAGTGTGTGGTGGCAGAGCTGGGTGTGCGCTGGGGGGAGGGGGGGGGGGGTGATCTCTGCCAGCCAGGGTGAACCCTCCGGGCTGGGGCTGGCTCTGCTGGGTGGCGTTCAGCCAACAGCTTTGCATCGGTCACACGTGAGGCCAGCAGTGGCACCCAGGAAATGGGGAGGAGTCGGGTCTGAAGCTACAATTAAGTCCCTCAATAGCTGGGAGGAGACGCTCGAAAGAGGAATAATTCGGTAAGTGGCTGCGCAAGGGACGCCTGGCTCAGCCCATCCATCTGACTCTCAGGGCTGCCATCTGCACAGAGTTATTTGGAATGCATTTTCCTACCCCTGTGCCCTGCAGACTGCTGGGGTAGGTGCTTCTTTCTCAGGCTGTTAGCTCTCTGCTCCATCCCGAGGGCCCTGCTGAGCAGCTCTGGGCAGCAGCCCTCCCATGCTTGGCCTCTCCTCACCCCTCAGCTGGGGGTTGCTGCCCATCTCGAGGGGCTGCCCCATGGAAAGCGTGGTGAGGAGAGAGTGTGGGGAAACAAAACACCTCACGTGCCTCTAGGAGATGTGGGAGTCTGTGAAGATGGAAAGAGCCAAAAGTCCCTCGAGATGCTTTTATCTCTCAACAAAGACACCTCTATTAGTATAGGCAGCAGAAGAAACTAAGGGAAGCTACAAGTACCTAAATGGTGGGTGCTGAAAGGACAGGGTCAGTCTTTTCTGTGGTCGTCAAGACAAGACAACACAAGACAAGACAAGGGATAAGAGGCATAAGCTAGGACACAGGAAGTTCCACTGGAACAGGAAGAGAAACTCCTTTGGTATTGAAGTGAGGGAGCCTGGCCCAGGCTGTCCAGGGAGGGTGTGGAGGCTCCTTCTCGAGGGGTTTCCAAACCCACCTGGACACGTTCCTGTGCCCCCTGATCAAGGGGAACCTGCTTTAGCAGAGGGTTGGGCTGGATGAGCTCTGGAGATCCAACCCCCACCATTCTGTGGTGCCTGAGACTGGGCAGAGACAAAGTGTGAGCACAGGGGGAGGGGAATAAAGGCAATTTTGACAAATAGCTGAAGAAGTAAGGCAGGGATAGCAGGGGAAGGACGCATCAGAAAGCCACGTGAGAGGAGAGAAACACACACAAACATTCCAAAGCGTCCCTGGTTTGCTGAAGGCGCGGCTGATCTCACCTGCAGCGGAGGGGAAGCAGTTCTCCCGTGTTGCTGGAAGGAGCAGCTGCCGCTGGCGGTGGGAGGAGAAGAACTCGAGGAGGCTCAGGGTGCTGCAGAGGTGAGGTGCGTGACCCAGGCAGCCCCGCGCGGGTCCCGGTGCCCCACACGCAGCTCAGCTCATCCTGCAGCGGCTGAGGGGCGGGGGCGAGAGCGGGGCCGTGGTTCACACAGGCACAGCTGGGCCTGCATCAATAACTTATAGAGGCTTGTCAGCAGATGAATGGCATTACCTCAGCACGGAGCGGGAGCCAGCCATTAACTTTTAATGAGCGGCAGCCGGGGAAGCTGAACACGCAAGAACAGGGCACGGGAGGCTGAGGTGAGGCTGCAGCAGTGCCTGGCTGCCCAGAGGAGAGCTCTGCAGCTTCCAGCCTGCCCTGGGGATGATTGGCGTGCAGTCCAGGCTCCGCTGCTCCACATCACCCTCCCCTGAACCGCTCCTGCTGCAAATCCAAGTCCACGTGCAGCACTCGTTGTACCACCCAAGACACACTGTGCTCACACCAGAGCCTCTGGTTGTTCAGATCCTCCTCCCATAGCTAATTTAATGAAAGCTAATGGGGAAGACAATTATCCCTAAGATTGGGCTCAGGAGATGTTTAGAGGAGGGGATTTGGCAGTTTCTCATGGCAATGTTTAACAAAATTAGCCTGTAACCCAGTAAGACCCAATGTGCAGGGCTATCTATGTCCCACAATATAAACACCCCTCTGGCTCTTGCCGTGGGCAGCAGAGCAAGGCCTGGATGGGCAGTGTGAATGGAGCCAGGAGGGCAGGAAGGCCTCATCAGCCTCAGCTAATTGCCCTGGGAGGGGAGCATGTTCCAAAGGACAGCCAGCACTGGTGCACCACTTTCTGCAAAGCACCGAAAGACCTGACTGTCTGGACCAAAAACCAGAGCAGGGCCTGCAGTGGTGACCCCGGGGATAAACCTCACTTTGCTGCCCAAAGGGTTCAAACCCATGCTGCTCCTTGGCCCTGCCATTAATTACATGCTAATGAGCTCTGCAGGCACTGTGTTTTTTTCCAAGTGGCTCCCAATCCCAGCAGACATCCAAGGCCTTGTCCTCTCGCCCTTCTGCTCCACAGGCACCTGCACAGTGCTTGCTCCGGGAACCACAGCACTGACAGGACTGTGGGTGCCAGGTGGGAGCATCTCCCAGGGCTGTCAGGGCTCCAGGGTGGCTCAGAGCTCCCCTGAGCCCACAGCTCCCCACGTGTGCAGCTCCCCCACCCCAAGCCTGCAGCCCACGCTTGAGCATTCCTGCAAGGAGGGAGGGAAGCTGCACGAGCACAGCCAGCTGTATCTTGCCTGAACTAGTCAGAGGCAGGGAACAAGTCTCAGACAGCAGCTCCTGGGAGCGTTTCAGGCACTCGGCAGTTGCAACCACCTATCTAAAACCATAAAACCCCCCAGTCTCTCCCAGAATGCTGCAGCAGCCCCTGATGGTGCCTGTTGAGGAGCCAGGTCAGCCTCACCTCAGTTTTAACGTGTCCAGCAACTGGTTCAAAGCCTGGAGCAACAGTTGATCCTGCAACCTGCTCTGCACCACACAGCCAGCTCTTGCCCAAGAATGGGCTCAGCAGACCCCTATGCAAACCTATATATGTGTGTATGTGTTCTTTATATTAGAGACACATCCCTTCCCCTCCCTTGCTTACCTCCCAGCAGTGCAGGATCTAGCTCCTTTCCCAGTTACCTGCTGCATGGGATGCTCTCAACTCCTCCATCCTCAGTAGGGAAACCCTGGGGCAGAGAGTGTGAAAAAAAAATCTTGTTTTTAGCTCCAGAAAGCCCCCTCTGGCTGCAGCCAGGCTGGATGCAAGGCGAGGAGCTGGCACAGCACACCTCAGCCTGCTGCAGGAAAGAATGACTGTTTTCCTAGGGCTGAATTTTCAAAATGCTTTAAAAAAACCCCCTCAAAACCCAAACCCCAAGTGAGCATCGTTAAGACAGACCTCTCCCAGCCCCCCAGGTCCTGCACTGCAGCTGAATACCCACCTCCACCAGCACCGGCCACCTCACAGCTCTGCCTCATAGAATCATGGAATCATTATGGTTGGAAAAGACCTTTAGGATCAAGTTCCAACCGCTAACCTCACGCTGCCAGGCCCATCACTAAACTAAACCAAACCATATCCCTCAGCACCTCATCTACATCCCCCCTCTGCTTCCCCCTCCCAAACCCAGGGTCAAGTCCTCAATAAATAAAGGTCGAGAAAAAAAAAAACCCTACCTCCCCCCTCCCAGGTCTGGCAGCAAACACCAGGAACAAACTGCAGAGCACTGAAATCAAATGTTTATGTTGATATTTATTACAGCATTGAGGGGGGGAAGGAGGGAGAGAAGGGGGAAAACCGTTTAATTCAAAGAAACCCCCATCGCATCCCATCCCGATGAAGACAATAATTTAGCTGTTCATTTTAGAATACATTAAACCCAGGCCTTTCAGTTCCTCACTCAGAACAAAAACCCCAAAAAGGTAAAGCAAACCACCCCAAACCCTGAAGACGTAAAGTGGAAAAGGTAAAAAAAAAAAACCAACCCAGCTGACCTCTGGGGGGGAGTCCCCAGGGTGTGTTTTTGTGATGCAACCAATCTGTGTTTGGTTATTTCTGTGTTACTTGGAAAGCATGAACCTGGCTGTTGGCTACCGACGCCCTCGGAGCCTCCCCTCCCCTCCTCATCCCACCCCACACTCCCTCCCCAGCGACTTGCTACAGGTAAAGCACAACTAAAATGCCTAGGGAGAAAAAAGGCAAACATTGAAAAAAAACAAAAAAAGAAAAAAAAAAAACCCCAATCATCTTACATACTACAAAAAATAAACCCCAAGAGGAGTTTTGTCATCTCCTGTCTCGCAGCCAGAGCAACAAAAACGAGCCAAAGGGTCCCCAAAAGCATTTCAATGAAGGGGTGCGGAAAAAAGACATCCCTTTAATAAAACATTATCAACAAATATCATACACAAACTACAATGGAGAATCAGGAGAGGGGGGTTGGGTTCCCCCCCCCCCCCAATACTTTTTTGAAGCAGACTACAAGGGAAGAAAAAACACTGAAACGAGATACAATGCTTGCAATAATCCGCACAAAGGGCAAATCCAAGGGGGGGAGAGAGAGTATTTTACAGAATATGATATACATGGGAGCAGAAATGGGGAGCTGGGGGGAAAAAAAAACAAAGACCAAACTACAGGGTAGTGTCATGTACAGAGATTCCCAACCCGCTGCCTTGGCTCGTCCCTTCCTCTCCCACCAGAAGGAAGGGCCTTCGCTGCTTGCCATTAAGTTTTATTGTCGGATTACAGAGCGAGCCTACAGAATAGCAAGGTTACATTTTTAACAACAAGAAGTCCTTAAAAAATATCTCCATCCAGTTCCAAATCATCCATAAGCGAAAACCCTGACGAGCACATCTCTAAAGGAAAAGAAACTCCCTTCCCAAATACCCTAAATGCAAATAAACACCCTTCCACTCTCTCTCCCCACTCCCTCCCTCAATAAAAAGCCTCTACATTAGCTGGAGATCACAGTTTCAAAGTCCTAAGTCAGATTAACCCTTTCTTTTGGTGGATTAAAAGAAAAGAAAAGGAAAAAAAAGGTTAAAAAAATCGATTATTTTGCAGTGAACCAGCTGAAGGACTCTGGGGAAGGGAGGGACAAAGATTTCTTCTTGTACTCAGAGAAGGGGGGGAAAAGACTAACACAGTGCATGCCACAGTCACAGAGAGCAAGATCAGGATTCATTGGAGGATGTGATCCTAGAAGGGGCCCACCTGCATTAAGCTTATAACGAGGTGGTGGAGTCTCTTCCCCAAAGCAGATCTTGTTAACTGGAGGAGGAAGCGTTGTGCTGCAAACGAACCAAAACACACCCCCCTCCCCCTCAAAAAAACAAAACAACCCCAGAAGGGAAAGAAACAAAACCCCAACACCAAACAAAGCGACCCCCCCCCAAAACCAAACAGGCCTCCTGAACGAAAACCACCATTGTAAACTGTCCAGTTTATTAAAAAAAAAAAA
>WBNH01006019.1:0-21492 GCA_013401255.1 Urocolius indicus
TCACAGAATCTTAAGGGTTGGTTGTCATAATGCTAATTGTCACTTTTGTTTTGAAATATGTCTGGTTAAAACTAGATGAAGGTAAAAGTGAAAACAAAATAAAACTTGTCTTTCTTCTTCCTTTCCTGCTCAGAAAAACACAAAAGATTTTTGCTTGATTAATCATTGACTTCATGGCTTGTAAGTGGCCTTCACACAGATTTGGAGGTTAATATCATACTCCACACTATTTTTTTTCTAAGGAATATCCTTATTGTTCAGTATTGTTTGATCTGGAAAAAAACTGGTTTCATTTTTCTCTACCTTACTGTCAGAATATTCTAAGGTAGAACTAACAAAGTCAGAACGATGAAAGACTAGACAATCAGAGTTAGAAATATCCCTATCAAAAATTGCCTTCAGTAAGTGTAAACACTAGAATTTCTGAGGATTCCTGCTTGATAGCCTTGCCTTTTCACACTTGAGACATATTTAAGAGGGGTAAAGAAGAAAACACAAGCTATATATGGCACGTTAGGAGTGCTGGTTCATTCAAGTTCTCAGAACCTTGCAAAATTTTGCCTAGACAGAATCTGACTCTTTCCAAAACTGAATAAATTGGAGAGGGACACTGAATTGAATAATTTGAAAGACAAATGACTGTGAGAAATATAGTAAAATAAAGCTCTGAAGAACAAATACATTAGAATTGATGTAATTTGTAGTATACTGCTTGTCGTGGTTTGGCCCAGCTAGCACAGCAGCACCACAACAGTCTCTCACTCGGTGCCCCCATTCACCCCCATCCTTGTTAGGATGGCAGAGGCCCCAGCAAAAAGGGAATAAAGCGATAAGCAAGGTTGTTGTGGATTAAGACAAGGGCAGGGAGGGCTCACTGCCAATTACGGTTCCGGGCAAAACAAACTCCAGTACTCGACTTAGAGAGGAAAGTAAGAAAGTTTATTCTACAAGAAACAGAATGAAATAAAAGCAAAAAGAGAGTAGGATGATGAGAAAATTACAACCAGCACTTTAAGATCTCCATCCCCCATCNTCTTCCCCTGCTCCAACACAGGGTTCCTTCCCTGAGACACAGTCCTTAACGAACTTCTGTGGTGTGGGTTGTTCCCAGCAGCTGCAGCTTCTGCCGATACGGGGTCCCTCACATGGGATGCAGTCCTTAGTGAGTATCTCTGGCGCGGATTGTTTGCTACAGTTGCAGTTTCTGCAGTTTTAGGGTCCTTCTCTCAGGACATGGCCTCTTCTGGGCACGAGTTTAACGAGCTGCTTTGTTGTGGGTTCCTTCCAACAGTTATGGTTGTGGATATTGGGTCTCTCCCTTGGGGCATGGCCTGCATGGGCCATCATGATACAGGATCCCTTCCTTTGGAACACGGCCTCCTCCGGCCATAGTCACTAACCGTGGCTTTGAGGCCTTTAATGAAGTGAATCACTGCCCCTGGTCTGGGGTCAGCTTTAGCAACATGAGTCTCTGCCCCTGATATGGGGTCATTATCAAAATAAGTCTCTACCACTTATACTAGGTCTTTAAAGAAATGAAAATAAATCTCAGCTTCACCAGTTCTCTCCGTAGAATGCAGGGGATGCAGGGGAGCCTCTGCTTCAGCAAACCTCCTCCTCTCTTTCATCACTGACCTTGGAATCTTCCTGATTGTTTGTCTCACTGTTCCTACTCCTTACACCACCACCAGCCAGAAAAAGAAAAGGAAGAGAAGGAAGAAACAGGAAGATGGAGGAAGAAGCCTCCTCTTCCATCTTCTTCTTAAAAAGTGATTGTGGAGGCGTCTAATTGGCTCAGCCTCAGGAGTGGGTCTGGCTCAGAGCTGGGGAGAGTTTCGAGCAACTTATTACAGGAGCCATCTTTAGAGCCCCTTCCCCCTTACCAGAAAAGGCTGGCATGTCAAACCACGACACTGTTGTACCAATGAATACAGAAAATCTAATTCTCCATGGAATTCTGACATTCAACATTGAATTTCCTAAGAATCTAACCAGTATGTTATGAAGTAACCTACAAAATCACTTTCTATTAAATTGAAACAAGTGAGTTAATTTCAACCTTACTGATGATTCATTGCATTCCACTTCAAATAATAACTTACCCCTAAGCTCAACTGTTTTACTTCTCTGCCAGCTAGATAATATATTAAATTCTTTAGAAATATTACTTTTTATTAGGTTGCTTTTGGCCACACCTACAGTGAGAATGATATAGCTAATTTAATTCCTGTTATACAGCATAAAAGATATGCCAGTTTGTTGTGTTTTGTCTCTCCTCTCCTCTCCTCTCCTCTCCTCTCCTCTCCTCTCTCGCTTCATCTTTCTGCCTCTCTTACATTTATCTCTCTTGCTTTCTACCAAACCTTGCAATGAACTTCTGAAGTACTAGAAAGCTGATAATAAGTGCACAGAGATTTGCATCATCAGTTAGTTCCAAGAAAAATACTGGAACAAGTAGTCATTGTACTGCAACGCAGTTATCTAAATTCTGCTTTCCAATTTCGAAGAACAGATTTTGACTTTTAAAATACACACGTTAAAATACATTAGTGGTCTATAGAGACCGTGTAAGTCTAGATAAATTTGTCATTTGCACAAATATATAGTGTAATATCACAAATACACAGATACAGTTATTCATTTGAGCAGGGAATACATGAAGGTCAAGATATGTCCTATTTCTCTTTAATCCTTCTTACTGAAAATTCTTTTCAGTCTTCAGTTTCCATCTTTATTTTCTAGTGTCAAAGATCTTATGACTTGAGGAAATGACCAAAGTCATAGAAGAATATTTGCAAGTATAAAAAGTAAGAATAGCAGGAAACTGAGCAGAACTAGATGCAGACTTATTGAATTTTGAGACTTCATAAAACATCTTGGGAATGATAATGAAATTTCTTACCTATGTGTTTTACTCCACAAGAGTAAAAATATTTATGAATCCACTTCCATTCGCTACTGTGAAAGGTTTCTTTTGCCATTGATTTCTGTGAGCTTGAGCTGAGATCAAGACATATATTTTAAAGCATTTATTAATTGAGGAAGAAACTATGCCTGATAATTTTTTGTTTTTTGATTTCCCTAAATGCCTAATAAGGATCTTTCTATGTACAGTACATGGAACTTTAAACGTCTCCAAGTTATGCATTTTTCACCTTGAAATGTTTTGGTAAGCTTTTCTGCACTCTCTTCCTCCAGAAATGTGTGACTGACACTGATGAAGCAGCCCGCTCATATCTACAGCTAACTGAGAAGCTGAAAGTCCGTAGAGACAGAAGATTTCTTATAAAGTAACTACGTAAAAGTCTTAATCCTGCTTCCTATAGAGGTTAGTGAGAGGTTTGCATTTGACTTTGTGGAAGCCAAATTTGCCCCTGGTTGAACAGAAAACAATCACTCACTGTATAGCAAGAATTTATATCCCGCAAAAAAAAAGAGTGTCTATTATTAAAAGGGACTGACATAGGGGTCATCAGGCAATTTTAGTTGCCTACAGATCATTACATTTAGTACTCAGGGGTTTTTTTCCTTTTATCCAAGAAAACCTCACAGTGACTTCAGTAAGTTTTTCTTACTTAAAAAGTACAGGATTGGGTACTTAGTTGAGAACTAAAGCAGCATTAATGACTTCCACATGTTATTGCATAAACCTCATTCATGTGGTTTTGATTTAACGGATTATAAAACAGAAAACAAAAATATTCTGTGTAACTTTTTGTGAGAAGTAGAAATGCTTTAAAGATCACGGATGAGAACAATTGGATTTTAGTTAGATGTGCAGTAATTGTTTGAACCCTGGAAATCACTTCTACAAAACAGTCTCTTGTTCTTCTTGTTCAGTCTGTGTCTTACATACTGTTTCCATTCTCTTGTCTTCGCCTTTTTTATTTCCAAAAGCCTTGTGGGGATATTATGTCAGCACGTCTTGACCTCATGTGGTGAAGTTGTCAGTGTTGAATTAAGTATTTTTTTTTTAATGTAACCATACCAATCCCATGCACAGATCTTCCATGCAGTGTCCTTGATTGCATAGTGAGATGAAAATGCATAGAGTAATGCTGTAACTGAATTGAAGTGAGAGAGTGAAGGCTAACAAAAGTATATGAGCTTATTGCATAATGATTACTCAACATAAAAATAGTGTTCAACTCTTAGTTCTATGCAGAAATCATAATCTTTAAGCACAGTCTCCTGCTCTAGGATAAGGAGAGCAAGACTAGAAAAGAATGTATCTGACACTGAATCTCTATATAATATTAGCAGCTACCTTAGGTGCTGAAAATAATTAACCCTGGCTTTTGTTCTAAAGATCATACCAAAATATCATAGAACCCAGGCTTGTAAGGACAGCTGTCCATAGTGGACTTCTACCTTGAGATCTCAATCTAGGATTTTGCAATTTTTTGTATTCGCTAACTCTGGTTTTCCCCCATGGCCATTATTTGGATTCCTCTGCCAGATAGCTGCAGGCAGACAGCATGAAAACAGCTGCTACTTCTGCATTTACTGTATTCAAAATTTAGTTTGCAATTTGCCTGGATATGAACCCTGAAAAGCAGTGTAAGTCTTAGATCATGATACAAGGAGTTGATTTTTTTCCTTCATATTTATTTAATGAACTGTGCTGTGTTGTACTCTTACTGATGAAGTGAGGAAGAAAACATGAATAAGGCAATCTTTTAATGAGCTGTGGTCATACCAGACTTATGGTTTTCAATCAAATTTGCTGTGGCTGGAGATTTTGGTCAGTAGGTCAGGAATTACTCATTTAGAGAAAAAAGGTTGACATCAACCAATAAGGCTATAAAATTTAGCAGCAGATGTTGAAATAGACATATGTGAAAATGGCAAATAATGCAAGCTGAAATGAAATAAAAGTATCAAGTGTCTGGAAACATCTCCATCCCTCTTCCTGAGGATTACTACATTTTTAAGGCCTTTACTGAGGGCATTTGTCATCTCTCGAGGAAGACGTGTTACTAGAAAGAAATGAATAAACAGTTGTTATTTCATACATGCAAAATGTAATTTTCCCACTGTCTACAATCTCAGTATTTTCACCAGTATTTCACATATGTCTTTCTCTGCAAACTACAGTTAAATCTTTCTGCATTGCACACTTGCAGGCCTTTGACCCCCTTCATTGGTTGAAGAGGTTCTTCTCTCCACATTATTTGACTGGTGTCTGGTGTCTTACCTCAGTGTGGTTGTTCTCTACACTATTGCCTGCATGAAGCTTGTCTGGAGCAATGTCTCCTGAAGCTAGCAGGGAGAAATGAGAAAATTTATGAAAATCAGGTTGTGGAGGAGGAAGAAGTAGGTGGTTATTATCTCAAAACATTTTCCATCTCACAATTCTTCTGAAATCCTGATGGAGCTTTCCAGTTGAATGATACGACCACTGGAGTATTACTCATTTAATCCTAAACTGTTTTCTTGTCCTTGATGAGGAATGCTGCTTCTTCATTTTTATTTTAAATAACGTATTCAATCAATGTAAGCAAACAACTGAACAATCCCTGACTTCTTTAAGAGGCTGCTGAAAAGTTCTGTGTCCTGTTTTGGATTACTGACACAGGAACCGATTGCTAATATAGGTAAAAGATTGCTTATCAGGACATAGGTCATGCCTCCTGGGTGGTAACCATGCTAATTGTTTATTTTAGCTATGTAAGCAATAGTTTGATTTTAGGGAAATTGGATCTCACAGAATAAATTACAAACAGTAAACTGTTACTCAATTTTGACGGACAAAAGAATCTCTTTACAGTGAGAAGAATCAATCACTGAAACCACCTCTCCAAGGACATGATGAAGTCCCTATTACTGGAGATTTTCAAGATATGATTCCATAATTAAATAAAAAATAGCAAAAAATTAATCAAAAGTTGTAACTCATCTGTAAAGATCTAAAAATAATCTGTCCTTAAAAAATTTGAATCTTAACAGTAAGTTTCCGAGGCATTCCAAATTATCAGCAGGGTGTCATCTTGGACATCTCTTTTCCCTGTCCTGCACAACTGATCCACCTAAAGTTCCTAACAAAGTGGATCAGGAGCTTGTGTCCCAGCCAGAAGCAAGAAGTTCTTGCAGTCTATAGAGGTACACTAATCCTGCTGGCTTTCTGGTCAAGTCTAGGTAGGCATTCAAAATCAATACAAGTCATCTGAGTCTTCTTATTGTGACTTACTACACTTTCCTCCACCTAGAATTAGTAGTAGTTACTACACAAATAATTGAAAGAAAATGTATATACTTAGTCTTCTCTACAGTAATGTAATGAGAAAGTAAAAAGGAGAAAGACTATACAATTTACTTCCCTGTTACACTGCATGGCAGTTTTAGATATAAAGTGTGTTACTGTATTATTACTGTGAGGTTTTTTGAGTATGTATATAAAATGATAACACAAGTTCAACTAAGAAGTGGGTTACTTGAAGCAACATTTAAAAAAACAATTACTCTCTAGCCACCATCCCCCAAACTCTCAGCATTTTTTGTGTATAAACTTTGGTAGCAGAACATTGATCACATTGTTTCAAAGACTTAAAGAAATATAATTTTAAGGAATATACTTTGTTAATAGATATGGTGATAATAATGCATGGAGTGCAACATATACACATTGCACAGCTTCCAGCTGTTCGGATTCACAGTTATTATGTGCACTGTGAAAGAACAGATGAATCTTTGGATAATGCAGCAAACCATTTTCCCTCAGTTACTTGCTCTGAAGACATAAGGGAAGTTTCCTTTCACTATTAATTCTTAGGCACAGAATAATGTCTACTTGGTAGATCCTAAAAGCTTAGAATTACCATTCTGAATTCTCTAAAATTTGAGTTAGCTCAAGAAAATTCATTACCGTTCCCTAGATCTAAATATGTTGTCTTAAAATTGTTAGCTTTACAGAAGGAAATACAATTTCAAGTCACTATTATAGTTATTACTATTTCAGAGTCTCCCATTATGACATCATTTTAAATCTAGGCAAGTATAAATGAAAATTTTGGCAAATTCAGCTTTTAGAACAAATAAAGTTTTGAGAGAATTGTCTCAGATCAATGTACAATAAAAAGATGCATTTTTTCCCCAATTTCTGCTCTTTTGTTTTTTTGGTGAGTTTTGGGGAGTTTCGGTGTGGGGTTCTTTTTGTGTGTGGATTTTTTTTTTTGGTTTGGTTTGGTTTGGTTTGGTTTTTTTTTTAATGCCAAAGAATCTCCAAGGTTTTTCCAAACTGGGAAATTCTTTAAGGCAGCTTTATAATTTTTTCAGTAGTTTTGAAGGATCAAGTTTTCAATAGGAAAGCCTTTCTACTTCTCCCTTCTCTGACAGTGGGGTTGGACTAGATGATCTTTCAAGGTCCATTCCAAACCTTAAGATTCTGTGATTCTGTGACACTCCTTGACCTATTTCTTGTACTTGTATGTAAATTCTTGACAATATGTCTTGAATGCATATTTCATCTAGGAAGAAGTGTACATGTCCAGAAAAAGAAAAGAAACTGAAAAAGAGTTTAAATGTAACATAACATTGAATTTTTAATGCTTGAGTTAAAGAAGACCTTGTTCTGATGTTACCACATCCCACTAGCTATAAGGAGAAATTGTAGAAAGTTGAGAATTGTAGAAAGACTCTTCTTCACGAGAAATTAGAAAGTTAAGTTTTAAATTGAATATAAGGACCTTCTGACCTCAGTGATTCTTTAAGACACAACATTTAATGAACAACACTGAGATTTAAATACAAAATGCACAAATCCTGCAATGTGTTGAAAGAGCTTGGAATTGACTAAACAAGACCTGATATGCTTAGACACATGGGAATCTTATTTGTGAACCTGCATTTAAAGGCTGTTTTGGCCATAAACATCAGTACAATTTACAAACAAGAACTTCTCTTTTAATCCTCCCAACACTTCTGCCAAGAAATTCTAGAACTGCAAGATAACGGAAAATAAGAGACATGATTTAAGAGTTTAAGTATCTCTTCAGTCTGCTCTTGTGGGCTCCAGCCTGAGATATGAAGGTGGCTGCCAACCCTCCAAAACACAACAAAAGTTAAACAATGAAATGAATTATGGTCTCTCTCCTAGGTGTTTCATTTCAGCAAATGGCCTGTATGTTGGAACGAGATGCAAACACAGTGATTATGTCTGTATATAGTGCAGGGCTCGGTGTGTGTGTGTACAAGTTATTATATGCTAAGTTAAACTTCTTGTTAAGCCATTACTTTTTCCATCTTTGCATCCAGATTTCACTTACAAGAGAAATGACCACAGAATCACAGAATCTTAAGGATTGGAAAGGACCTCGGAAGATCATCTCATCCAACCCCTCTGCCAGAGCAGGACCACCTAGAGTAGGTCATATAGGAACTCATCCATGTGGGTTTTGAATGTCTCCAGAGAAGGACACTCAACAGCCCATCTAGTCAGCCTGTTCCAATGCTCCCCCACCCTTACAGTGAAGAAATTCTTCTTTGCATTTCTTTGGAACCTCTTATGTTCCAACTTATATGCATTGCCCCTTGTCCTGTCCTTGGACATCATTGAGAACAGCCTGACTTCATCCTTTTGACACCTGCCCTTTACATATTTGTAAACATTAAAGACATCACTCCTCAGTCTCCTCCAAACTTAAGAGCCCCAGCTCCCTCAGTCTTTCATCATAAAGGAGATGCTCCACTCGCTTCATCATCTTGGTGGCCCTGTGCTGAACTCTCTAGCAGCTTCTTGTCCTTGAACTAAGGGACCCACAACTAGATACAATATTCCAGATACGGTCTCACGAGGGCAGAGTAGAGTGAGAGGAGAACCTCTCTCGACCTACTGCCCACAGCCCTCCTTAATACACCCCAGGATGCCATTGGCCTTCTTGGCTTGATTATTGTCATTTCAGGAAAACATTCACATTGGGAGAATGGCCACAGGGGAATTTAGTTATTGCCTGGTTTCTTTGTGTTATTCCATCCAATTCACTGATATTTCTGCATTTATCTTACAGCACCACACCTGACTTCATCCACTTATCCAAGGCAAAGCTATCTTCTTTTCATCTCTAGTATCATTTTTTGGTCCTATCTTGTCATTAACAGTGTTCTTGGCTTGCCTTCTGAATGAATCTTTACGGTTAACATTACCAAAACTTATTTTCCCAGTTCATCCAAGTTCATGATTTAGCTGTTTACTTGCACTGTTATATAAGGTGCATTGATGGTCCTCGTTTTGAGTCTGGAACAGCATGAGCAAATCCACAAGCTGCTTTAAAGTTAAATAACAACAACAAAAAGGGCAATAAAACTTCATAATAGCTCAGAGGTTTGTTTAATTATTGTGTTATGGGATTGGAGTCCAAAAAATTATGTCACTTCTGCATGTCATTACAGATGGTCAAAGTGACCCTTTTCTATGTTGATTACTTGAGCAAGTCACATCACTGCTGCAACACCTACAGCGGCTCCAAAGTTAAATTTCAGAACTGGACACATTTGCACAAGGTGTTGAACAGGCTTGTGGAAGACCACAGTTTAAGGCAGAAAAATAATGAATTTTCATTTCATTTCCCAGAACCTTGCCATGTCCTTAAGCCAGTGGTACAACTTTCACTGCCAACACTCTGACCCAAAAGTTGTCCAACCTGCAGTCAGGCTTGAAAGCTCTAGTCATTATTCTGGAGTGTTTTGTAAAAAAGAAGCTTTAAGTGGTCATATAAATTTTCAAAAAAGGGACTTAGGTCAACCAGGAGCATGATTTGGATTTACCCTGCACTGATAATGACAAAACTGAATCTCTTAAATTGGATTTCTTCTGAGAAAGCAAGGTGAATGGTGCAAGTTTTTCATACATAACTTTTTCTCTTCACATACAACATCCTGCAATGTGTGCTTAGTTACAGATAACTGGGGTCAGAAAAAGAGAAAAAATCCACATCCAGGGTAACACATAAAATCAGTACAAAAAATAATTTCTGATATCAAGAAGGGTATGATGTAATTTTAAAATTTTTGTCGACCATTTCAATGAATTTTCATGGGTAAAAATGGATAAACAATTTTAGATACTAAGAATTAAGGAAAAGGAATGAATTATGGGAAAAAAATCCAAAATGTCAATTTTGATGAATAATTACATAAAGACTGATTTTCCTTTCTCAAGGAATTAACTCCTTTATTGTCTTTTTCATTAGATCAATACAAATTAAACCATTGAATTTAGTTTGTGCTGAAGAAATGTCTCATGATCTTCACAATTTAAAAGTTTCTGGTGTGAACAGAAGGATGTTTGTTACATATTTCAAAGGTATTTAACACTATTGCCTTAAAAGACTAATTTTCTTTTAAAAATATTTTATTTGTCTTCAAGTTGCTGCATTTTAATTGACTTTTTTGCTCATCACTAATGCTTACCTTGCTTGTTGGCAGTTTCCTTTTCCCTGGAAAACTTGACATACAACATATTTATTGCAATTTCATAGTTGTTTTTGCTTCATCTGTCACTAACTTCGCCTTACACAAGTGCAGAAGTATGCAACAATGAAAAATAATGGCAGGAAAACAAACAAACATTTCCAAGGCTGCAAGAGAGCTGGATCTGGCAGTTTTCCCCTCTTCTCAATGATACCATAAAACAAAAGCTACTAGTAACATAAAACACTGAGCCACTACTTCATTGAATGTATATAAACCTGAATTCTAAGAACTGGTGAAACTAAGAGAGAAGGCACTCTTTATGAGGCCTGACTTCAACACATTTTTAAGGAATGACGCAGCTTAGGTAACTAGTACTGAAAATAATTTTGCAATTTTCAGTTTACTAAAATGTACATTGGGCCTCTGGCCAAGGCAGTTCTTGAAGATTTAGTTTTTGAAGTGTCTTCAAGTGACAGTTGTTTAGCATCTCCCCACTGAAAGCTCTCAGGTTTGAGGGAAAAAAAAAAAAAAAGCCACTCACTTTACTGTGTTAAGACGGATGATACTGCCTTGGTAGTTCTCATTTGTGTGCTCTGGGGGAAACAAATGAGTCACTCTATTTAATCAGCTTGGGCATTGATTTCTACTCCAAGTTGCCTGCTTGCAGCTAGGACAAGTATCACCCACCATCCAGGGGAAATGAGCTTCTATTTGCACTTCTCTCCTCTTTACTTCATCTGTTTGACTGGAAAGAAATAGAATTACTAAAAGCAAGATTTTAACGCAGAATTGCTAAAGGCAAGTTTTAAAGAACTTAGGAGAAACCGTCATATGCTTATCATTTACTCTTTTTTATTTCAGCTCATAAAGTAGCTGCACTTTTGTGAATGGGCTTAGGTACATGTTAGCAAGTCACAAATAGAGGAACAGGCAATTTGTGAATAAATCTGGACTAAAAATTCACGGGGCCACCTCTGTTGCAATGTCTCCTGAGAAAGCACTTTAACAGTGCATGGATCCCTTTAGCTCCAAGAGATGGTTCTGCACAAGGCTCTGCTACCTTCCACACTTCCCTGACTTAGCAGAAAGCTCCTTGTTACTGCCTTCCTCTTTCCTCTTCTAGAAGAATATAATGAACTTCCCAAGGTAAGATGTGCAAATGAGGAGGATCAGGCAAAACTGTATGTGAATGAGTGAGACGCTGAAAATTAAGGTGAAATCAACTTCTAAATTTCTTATGTGTATATAAAGATCCATGTGGCACCAGCTAAAAGTAGACTATACTGATTCTTTGTGACTTTATCACTGTATCATGCATGGTTCTTTTGTGCAAAAGCCTGTTCTAAAAAGAAATCTGGGTCAAAAAATCTACACCAATACCCAGGCAGCTAGTCACCCCAAGATGTACAGCACTGGCTCCAGAGGAACTTGCGTGCATAAATACTGTCATAGAGCTGAGACATAGTACTTTGCACTGGAATGGATAAGGACATATTGGGGATGTCTTGCAGTTGAAGCTGCCTAAATATTTTTTTAATTGTTACTGGCTTAACATAGAAAGCAGGAGAGCCTATTTAAACATTTCTTATCCTGTTCAAGCTTATCAAGTTCAGCCAAAGTTAAATGTTATGTTCAACGCACTTCAAGTTTTATAGGTGGTATGGGGATAGATACATGAAGGGCTGTGTTGCTTCTGCTTATGTTCAGCAATTGCTAACCTTCTTTTGCTCATTATCTAAAGCTGGTCTCCATGGGTCTCAACTATTTGGGACACATACATTTAGCAACACTCCTATGTTAATATGGCTCTCCTGAGATCACAGCTGGGACATAGAGTTTCTGTAGCTGCTTACGATTAGAATAAGACTTTTTTCAGCTTTTACTTCTGTTGTCACTATATTATCACAGAGCCTGATTTTGCAACTTGAGCCCACTTAAATTCTGGAGATGTGTCAGGGATATGATAATTTCTTGGGTTTATTTTATATTTTTAGTTAATCCTCCTGTTATGAAAAGGGTTTTTAGTGTAAAGACTTTTAAACCACTGTTATTCCTGAAGGAGTAAGAAAGTAATATATTCACATCCACCTATTTCTGTTCTACTGTAAAAAAGGAGTCTGTTCATCGTTGCGTTCATATCAGAGGACACTGTTATTTTAAAGCTGCCATCTAAGTTGCTTGTGCACAGCTATGTAGCCTGCTTAGGCTGAAATTAGATATTTTAAACTGACTAATACTGTGTGTGTCCTGAATCCACTTGTTTTAACTGAAAAAAAAAAAAAAAAGATAAGGCATGACAGATTGGTATTCTCTACCACCAGATTCAAAGGCTGTACTTCAGGAAAGATGTTCAGTGTCTGAAAGTGGGCTCCTAGACCACTACAGTTACAACTGAGAATCCTGAAAAAATTCAAATTTCTTTCTTGGGAGAGAGTCTTCTGCTGGTTCTGGTTCTTGACGTGCTGTGTCTACTTTTGACCTTCCTGCATCCAACATGAACTGTTGTATGTATATGCATAGTCTTTCAGCTGCTGCTGTAAGTGGTGCATTATTTTCTATCTTCCATATGACAGGAGGATGTTTTATTGTTCTTGGATTACTTTTGCAGTATTTGTCATGGCTACCCCAAAAAGACAAAGTTCATACCTTTGAAGCTGCAACCTTTTTTCTTGTCTCACTGTTGGTCAGGATATACATCTTCAAATGCGTACAGATGTTGTGTACTGAGTAAAGAAACATATAGAGTGTTTTCAGATGGGGGCTTATCTATACCTCCTGGCAGAGGACATATCAGAAGATGTCTGAGGCCACTAGGAAGCTTTCTGGTACTAACGGAAGGAAGGAAAAGACATTAGTAAGTAAAAAAAAATCTGCAATTAATATTTGTTAAGCATATTTATTGCTTACAAGGACTTTTCATATGTGGAACTTTTAGTTTCATTCTGTTTAGAGCTCTTCTTGCTCAGATTCTCCAAAAATCTGTTGATTCACATTTTTCCTGGAATATATTTTCTGGAAAAAAATGCAGAAGTTCAGTCAAGATTTAATGTCTGTCATATCATGAAAGGCTATCACAATATCAGATGTGAAATATGAAGGAAATTAACTACGCAGCCTTAACATCTGTTTCATTATCTTTTCAAATTTGAGTGTGTTGGAAGAACCAACAATCCAGATACTGCCTATTTTTGTAATATTTCTGACTTTCAAGGCCATCAGTATGGGGATAGCAGTGATGTTATAATCCTCCAACAATAATATGAAATAATATTTACCAAAATACACAAATAACGAGACGATGGGTTTTTTGTCTCCACTCTCATTATAAACTTTAGATCTAGTTTGACCATCTGTGGTTTGACAATCAGACATTCATTTATTATCTCTCATAAGTGCTGTGGTTATATCTTCTGTCCTTGAAATTCAGCTCAGTGGGAGGAAGGCACCGAAATGGCATCAATGAAGCACATGAACACAAGAGTAAAACCAGTTGTTGGTGATGCAGTGCTCTTTGCACACAGAACAGTTTGACATGCAGCACCCATACGGCACATACCAGGTCAATACTCCCAACTGTTGCATTAAATGCATAAAAAACAACTGGAGAAAGGCTGAGCTGCTCTCCAGCTCCTCTTGTCCTACCCTTTTTATCACCCATCTGTGAGAATTCATGCAGACAGTTTTATTGGTGTGGAGTTAGTTCTGCTTTGCAGGATAAAGCTCTTAGTGCGTCACAGCCCCCTAACGGGTGATACTATGCAGATAGGGAATGTGGTCAAAATTGTTTTCTGTCTTCCTCTTCCTTTCCCTCCTGTTTTGTTTCTTTAGATTCATAATAGATAATTTTTTTAAAAAAAACCTCTATCTTTGGAGGTCTTCAAGACCCGCCTGGACATGTTCCCATGTGACCTCATCTAGGAGAACCTGCTTCTGCAGGGGGGTTGGACTAGATGATCTGTAAAGGTCCCTTCCAACTCTGCCATTCTATAATTCTATGAAGCAGTTGTTGAAAACTTGTTTGCCCTTAAGTTTTCATATAGTCACTTCAAGAAACCGTATTTAATGTATATATGGATTCCTTTTTTATATATTGCATGTATTTTACAAATTTTGCATGATGTTGATATTTCCTGTGTAATGGTTGGCCACATGCAGTGCATATGCACTACATATGCTGAGGGCTGGTATGTGATTCAAGAAATAAACAAATTTACTCTTCGTCCTATCCATTCTTCGTGCAAATAGCCTTAAACTGGTGTAATATGTACACTAAACTGATGTAGTATCTATTTCACTTCAGAAATACATGATTTTCAAAGTTGACTGCAAAAATTATTGTTAAAAAGGAATGTCAATTTAATCTAATGTAAGACAGGGCTAGTCTCACAGCTTTGTAAGTGTTGAATTTATGAATGATTTTTATTGATTTTGCATTGGTCTGCTTTTTTAAACAAATATGTTCTTTTTTTATTTAATGATGCCTTCAGCACCAATGAGATTGAGTGCTGAGCAAGGATCTAAAGAACTTTGACACAGTGACAGCAGCCAGAGCTGGTAGCTGCCCTTACCCTCTGCATGGTGGTCACAGGCTGTGATGCAGGATTCAAGGAGATGCAATTAAACCTCTGTATCTGTAATAGATTAAAAGACAAATCTTGAACACATGGCAATACTACCAGTTCACATGATTCTTACTGTTAATGTTGTAGCATTTGTTTATTTTTCATAAAATCCTAACTACTGGATATTTGTGATGGAATGAAAATTTTAACCAATGTAAGTTTTTAAGCTTCATTTTTACCACCATTTCCCAATATCTTCTCTTCAGTCTCTGAAAACTCACTCTTTGATTAGAAATACTACAAGGGGTAAAGAAAATATTTAAAAGAAATTTTTCAAATCTATGTATTAACCGATGGTAAAAAATTGAAAGTTGTATCTTTAGGTCCCTCTCATTAATGTCTTCTATCACAATAGTCTTAGATTTTAAGCATATTTAAGCACTGAAAAATTAGGTTTGTATTGTACGTGTGTAGTTAGTCTGATTGATGGTAAGACCATGAGTGAATGAATGACAGAAATCAGTGAAGTGTGTAAATGGCACTGTGTATGTCAGTACCATTAGTTCAGCTTCTTAAAACTGGTAGAAGGATACGTGAACAACAATCCATCATGATGAAATTTTCTATTGTTAACTGAGAGAGATGAGAATTTTAACAAGTGGCTGTTTGCTCAATTTAATTTATTAAGTCTAATAAATTCCTTAACAATTGTCATAAGCATTGGTTTGATACAGATTGAGAAAAAATTCCAGCTTAGCAGTTTGCACAATTGTTGTGGGTCATGCAGAGTTTCACTCCATAGCTAGTTTTTGTAAATCCACAGGCTTTAGAGGAATTTTTTCTTATCAAACTCTTAATTCCTTCACTACTGAAGCTGAAGATTCAGAACTTCACAACTCGAAAGGCTACAGTGACAGAGAATCAAAAACAAAACATGTAGGGGTTCAGCACAACCTCGAGCATCATGTCAATGTTTGATAATTTAGAAATACATTGACTTGTGTTTGGTCTCAGATTGTGCGATTTCAAAGGAATGTATTTCTATTAGCCATAACTTCTCTTTGTTTACTTTCTATTAAATCTCTCTTTTAATTTGTGCATAGTTTGTTTATGGTTCTGTATCAGATGAGAGAAGCTCTCTGACCTCGAGGATTTACAAACTGTGCACCTGGTCTTTGCAGAATAGCTTTCAAAGGTGATGAAAAACTGCAAAACATAAGGCTAGGCTTTGCTTCTGTATCCTGTCCTGGGCAGGAAGAAGAGGAATTTATCAAGTTCAGAACAATTGCTTAAATTTGATTGTTGAGTGTTAAATTACTGTTGGACATGATTAATTGCCATGTCCTGGAATATCATTTGTGTATACAGTCAAATAAAGATTTTCAGTCTTACCATTTATTAGTTGAGGGGTTTTTTTATGGATTATTTTTTTAATTACTTTTTTTTTTTTTGGCAGAATTCACCTGGATAAATTCTCTTACCTCCTTACAAATAATAACAAAATATTTTAGAAGTGAAAAGTGAACTTCTTCACCTAGCCAAATTCTTGCAAAGGAGGTACCAAGGTAGTCCACTATTTCCTTTCAGTTCTTCAGCTGGTGTCTGTCAAATCTGTAATACAGTAATAAACTAAAAATCAGTGAAATGAGAGGTCAGCACTTAAAAAAGGACAGAACTTCATAAATGACTCTGTAGGTTCCAGAACACCTGTGAAATGCTAAAACAAATGGTTCTGCCATCCCCCAAAATACTCATTAAGGGTAAAGCTGGGGAAGACTAGAGCAGTAAAAGGCCATGGAGCATACAAAGAATAGATAAAATTTCTTCCTCTTCTTTCACTTTGCATGTCTTCCTTTCTCTCTGTCTGTCTGTTCCTTTTCGTGGTTTAGCCCAGACAGCAATGCAGGACCATGACAGTCTCTTGCTCAGTGCTTAACATTCACCCCCCACCTTCATTAGGATGGTGGAGACCTCAGTGAAATGGGAGAAAGAAAGATACCCAAAGACACTGTGGAATGAGACAAGGACAGGGAGGGCTCGCTGACAATTATGGTTCTGGACAAAACAGACTTCAGTACTTGACTTATACAGGAAAGTAGGGAAAGTTTATTCTGCTACCTACAAGAAACAGATCAGAAAAAAAGCAAAAACAGGGCAGTATGATGAGAAAAATACAACCAGCACTTTAAGATCTCCCGCCCCCATCCATCCTTTCTTCCCAGGCCCAGCTCACTGCTCCTTAAATCTCTACCTCCTCTCCCCTCAATGGCTTGGTAGGGGGGCAAGGAATGGGGGATGTGGTAAGTCACTCACAGATGGGCTCTGCCACTTCTTCTCAGAGGAGGATGACTCCTGGCATTCTTCCCCTGCTCCAACACCGGGTTCCTCCCCCGGGACACAGTCCTTAACGAACTTCTCTGGTGTGGGTTGTTCCCAGCAGCTACAGTTTCTGCCGATATGGGGTCTTTCACATGGGACACAGNGAATGCAGGGGAGTCTCTGCTCCAGCACACCAACTCCTCTCTTTCCTCACTGACCTTGAGGTCTGTGTGGTTGCTTCTCTTTCTCTTCCAACTCCTTGCACCACCACCAGCTGGGAAAAAATGAAGGGACAAAAAAAAAAGGAACAGGAAGAACCCTTCTCTTCTGGCTTCCTCTTAGAAAGTGATCATGGAGGCACCTAATTGGCTCTGCCCAGCTGTGAGTCTGGCTCAGAGCTGGGGAGATCTTTGAGCAACTTCTTACAGGAGCCATCTTTACAGCCCCTTCCCCCTTTCCAGAAATGGCTCCACACAAAACCATGGCACTAAGGAACAGAAATGTAGTAATGTGATCATAAAGCTTAAGTAAACAGTACTTCAAAAGTATTTTAGTTCTGCAGTTGAGTGAAGACTTAATAATGAGGGTATGAGGTTTTGTGTTCTGAGTTCATCCCATTAGCATCATGTAATACTGTGGGATTTGCTGTAAACTAGCATTTTAATCCATAAGATAAATATTTTTTAGTTCTGTAAACAGTACTATGAATGAGAACATATGGCTGAAGCAAATGGTGACAAAACTTTTTTTTCACCGGTTCATATCAGCATGAAATATGTGTTCTGTCATTTATAACAATGAAGCAATTCATTATTGAAGAGTTGTTTGTTCACGCACGTTACAATTTTATATAAAAATCAGAAAAATTTGGCTTAAAAGAACAAGTAAGATTTGCAAACACCATGCAGCTGTTAATGTCAGTTTATCATTGTGATTTTGTGTTGATTTGTGTAGCAGTTGGAGATTTGCACTCTATGGGCTCTGCAGAAGTCAACAAAAGTCTTTCTTGTGATTTCAAAGGCTCTGTTCCTGTCCCTAAGCAGACATCTTTCTTTCATAGTCCAGTTTTCTAATACTAAACTATTCTGTACAGATACATAGTTCAGATGTGTTTTCAGATCAGNTGATTGGCATAAGAAAGCAATGGGATCAATCGATTATATGGTTAAGCAACTTGTATTTCATAATTGATTCTTTACAAATTTGTTCTATAACTGCCTAAAACTCTCAAAATTTAAATGCTTTCATTTCTTTTGGAAAATATCTGGTATGGGGGAATGATTATGTGTGATCTCAGTTCCTTTAAAAAATGTAGAAATAATGACGTGGTGAAATATTTATTAGATATAATACAAAATAACCAGAAAGTGATTTTCAGATTTCTTTGGCAAGAGTCTGAAAATGTACTTGTGTGTACATGCAAAGTAAACACTATTACTTTTAGAGGTTACTTGCAAATGAGAGAGTATTTGAGATTTTGTTTAGGAGGCGGATTGAGCTACTCTAATTTTTTCTTTTACTTTTTTTTTCCACTCCTTGCATTTAAGAGTGCCATTGTATATTTGAACCTTTTATTCTTTATTTTTCACTGATAATTTGTTTGGGATAATTTGTTTACATAGGAATAAAGCTTCAATTTCTCTGAAAACCTCACACTTATAAGTTTTTGTGAATTATTTTGAGAAGAATTCTGGTATAAACTGGTTAGCATATACATAGAATTAAGCAACACATGGGAAAGAATAGGCTTTTCTCCTGTGTAATCCTAGATCATCTTCTCTGTCTTCTTGACCTTTGCTCATTCAGCCTTGTTCAGGATCCAAACTCTTACCTACTGTAATGGTTTGCAGCATTTTTCACCTCTTCTATTTTGAGTTGTTGTTTGATTTTGTCAAATTCAGTTGTAAGTCATGAAGAGTTTTAAACGTGACCCTTATATTTAAACTGCCACAAGGAATATCCCCCTTCAAGGAATTACACACATACATTTCAATCTAACACTATTATTTGAGACCTTTTACTCCTACAATTTATTTCTGTGATATCATTTTAACTCTTGAAAAAAAAATTGACAAATGAGCCAAGTGAATGAATTAATAGTGAACAATTCAACATGGTAATAATCTAAGTAAAAAACATTTGGGTACTATGACATACAACAGCAAGACAGTCTTAAAGCCAATGAAAAGGTTTTTTGAAATAAAGATTTTGATATCAAAAGCAATTAGTTTCCCAAGATGTAGTTCTTTTTAGTTATCATTGTTATGGAAATGTAGAGAATAAAGTCATAGATAGGCTATTTTATGTAGCAGATGAAAGTAGACCTAAAATAATATTCATTAGCTTTCAAGTGCATAGGGTAAAAACTTGATTTGTTAGATTTATTCTTATTTTTTAAATAATCATTAGACAGTTCAACCTTGATTTGTCTTCCAGCTTTAGCAGCGTGAGTTAACTAGCTTATCTTTTTCTCTGATTGTTATTGTGATTTTTTTTTTTAAGAAATATTCTACTGTTCTATTTGAGACACAAAGTTTGTTTGAGGACAAGCATAGCTTATGTTCCAGATTGACTTCTGTTCCAAGTATGTGACTACAATGATGTAGAGCACATAGAAATACATAACTTGGATTAACATATACAAATCTTTTTTAACAATAGCAATATATTTCCACATACCAAATTTTTCAATCTTTTACATGCATTGTTCATTATTCCTTCAATAAGGCACTGGAGGGAACAATCGTATTCTTCATTGAACACCATTTTATTTTGACTCCCTAGTATACATTTTTTTACATTGTATTATATTATCTTAAGAGTTATCTAATAGAGGGCTCTAAATATTCTTAAAGCGGATATATGTAGAGTAAAACTGTTCTTCAAAACACATGCTAAAACTGTATTCTGTTGGGCAATGCAAACTAATTCACTATTTTAAAAATACATACTAACATTCATGACAGTGATTAATCAAGTATAAGTCAAGATTTTTAGTTTAAATACAAAATTTGGTCATGTTTATCAGTATCATGATAATAGCATTCCTTAATGTTCCAGTTCTTTTGTGTCCCTGTCTTGAAGCCCTTTACTCTTGTTAACTTCTCACTCACACATGAGTGAAAGATTAACAATAAACCAGAATAACTGCACTCAAGTTCTGTCCACCTTTTGTCAATTATTATTTTAAATTGCTTTCAGTTTTAGTTTCTCTTGAGGCTCTTATGAACTCTTATGAACGCAAAAGTTTTGAGATTATTTTCCTGACATCTTAACATCTTATCCTATTGTTTATGAAACATCACTATAATCTGAAATGAGCATCTCACATTACATATATGTTTATACAACTTATTGTGACTTTACATTCAAGAGGTCTCCAGCTAAATTGATAGATGTCTGTGTGCTCTGGAAAGTCCAACTCCTGTACATGTTTGACTCTACAGTCAATGTTCTTAGTGACGTAATATTATATGTGCACAATTTTAACTTTTATAGTACCAAATCAAACTTTATTATTCTACTTACTTGTCAATTGGCTTCTATAAACTGGATAGATAAAAAAAGCCAATAAGGCTTTGGCCAATGGCACTGGAATATTTGGAAATAGGCTGGCCAACTAGATCAAGAGGTCTTTAAACTGAAGGATGTGGAGGATGGGGGGAGAAATGGCAAAGAACAAGCCATCCTGTCTAACAAAGAAACAGAGCAGGTCAGGGAAAGCAATGATGAGTGCTCCTCAGCTGCACACCCAGACGAGATGCTGAAGGCTGACCAACCTGAGGGAATATCAAATCATGGAGGATCATCTTGCATACATCCAGTGAAATCTGTATGTTTGAGTAAGCCCCTGAACTGCCTCTACACTAATGTACACAGCCCGGGGAGTAAGGAAGAGGAACTAGAGATGTGGGTGTGGATGCAGGGCCATGACCTCATTGTAGCTACTGAGAAGTGGTGGGACAGGTGCCATGACTGGAACACAGCCATGGAGAGTTATGTATTTTTAGGAAAAACAGGCCAATGAGGCAGGGAGGTGGAGTTGCTCTCTGTGAGAGAGCAATTAGAGTGCATTGAGCTCTGCCTGGGTGGGGATGAGGGGCAGATTGAGTGTTTGTGGGTGAAAATTAAAGGGCAGGGTAATGTAGGTCATACTGTTGTAGGAGTTTACTACAGGCCACCTGATCAGGAGGAGGAAGTG
>WBNH01006019.1:21700-45120 GCA_013401255.1 Urocolius indicus
TTTTTGGTTTTTTTTCAGGTACATCAGCAGCAAAAGGAAGATGAAGGGGAATGTGGGCTCACTGCTAAATACAGAGGGTGCCCTGGTGACTGAGGATGCAGAAAAGACTGAACTACTGAATGCCTTCTTTGCTTCAGTCTTTGCAGCCAAGGCTGGCCCTTGGAAAGCCCAGTCCAGCAAGGATAGTAGGATGGCCAGGACAGCAGAGGACTTGCCCCAGGTGGAAGAGGAAGAGGTTAAAGATTCATTGGGTAAGCTTAATATAAGTCAATGGGTCCTCAGAGGATGCATCCTAGAGTGCTGATGGAGCTGCGTGGTGTGATTGCCTCTCGCTATCATTTTTGAACAATCATGGAGGACATGTGAGGTGCCTGAGGACTGGAGAAAGGCCAAAGTCACTCCAGTCTGCAAAAAGGGTGAAGAGGAGAACCCAGTAAAGCTACAGACTGGTCAGCCTCACCTCTACCCCTGGGAAGGTGATGGACCTACTTATCCTCAATGTTGTTACTAAACATATGAAGGAAAAGGTGGTTGTCATGGGGAGTCAATATGGATTCACCAAGGGGAAATCCTGTTTGATCAACCTGATAGCCTTCTTTGGGGGCGTAACTCACTGTCCAGATGAGGGAAGAGCAGTGGATGTCATCTACCTTGACTTCAGGAAGGCTTTTGACACTATCTCCCACAACATCATCATCAGAAAGCTCAGACATTGAGGACTGGATGAATGGGCAGTGTCTGACTGACAGAGCACAGAGGGTGCTGATGAATGGCACAGAATCGAGTTGGAGGCCTGTGACCCATGATGTTCCACAGGGATTGGTTCTGGGGACAGTCTTGTTCAACATCTTTATCAACAGCAGGGATAAGGGGACAGAGTCTACCCTCAGCAAGTTGGCTGATGACACCAAACTGGGAGGACTGGCCTGGTTCCCCAGAAGGCTGTATTACCATTCAGCGGGATATAACCCAGCTTGAGAGTTGGGCAGAGAGGAACCTCCTGGGGTTCAAGAAGGACAAGTGCAGAGCCACGTCTTGGGAGGAAGAACCCCAGGCACCAGGACAGGCTGGGAGCTGACTTGCAGGAGAGCAGCTCTACAGAGAGAGACCTGGGAGTCCTGATTGATAATAAAGTAAACAAGAGCCAGCAATATGCCCTCATGGCCAAGAAGGCCAATGGCATCCTGGGATGCATCAAGAAGAGTGTGGCCAGCAGGTCGAGGCAGTTTCTTCTTCCCCTCTACTCTGCTGAGTCCTTATCTGGAGTCCTGTGTCCAGTTTTGGGCTCCCTAGCTCAAGAGGGACAGGGAACTTCTGGAGAGAGTGTAGCACAGGGCCACCAAGATGATCAGGGGACAGGAGCATCTTCCTTATGAGGAAAGGCTGTGGGACCTTGGTCTGTTTAGTCCATAGAAGAAGAGACTGAGTGAGGATCTCATTAATATTTACAAGTATCTAAATGGTGGATGTCAGGATGCTGGGACTTCCCTTTTCTTTCTATTGTGGCTAGCAACAGGACAAGGGGTAATGGGATGAAGCTGGAACACAAAAAGTTCCACTGAAACATAAGGAGTTCTGCTGCTTCAATCTCTGATCTAGTGCAGTGCATTATATAGTGTCGCAGATTTATACCCAACAGTTCTTTGACCTTTTAACTAGGTTCATTGTAGCTTTTCCCATGAAAAGAACTGTAAATTGTTGTATCTTTAATACATATATAAATTATGCAAAATTAATTGTCTTCAGAAACATTTTCTTGTTAAGGAAAAGTGACATTGTAAATACTAGGCAAGCTTTATATTGGTAGTTATAATAGTACTGCTGAATAAATGGATGAGTAGAAGAAAGAAATGCTGACCACACTAAGAAGCAGAGAAGAAAACAAAACTTCAGAGCCCATGAGAAGCTATAGAACATTGGTCATTTTCTCAAGACAGAAAAATGGATGGACAACAATGCTGTAAAGCTACTTATTTTTATCCTTGTTTTGCATATAAAGGAGGTCAAATACCGTCACTTGAGAAGTACTAAATGTGCAAGTGACTTGATTCAATGGATGGGCAGTCTTGCTACTTCAAAGGCTAGTGACCACAAGTATATTCTCTGAAGGTACAATTACTGTTAACTATTTGTGTGTTTATTTTAAATTTCAGTTATTCAGAATATAATAACAAATAAACAGGGTGTATCGACCTTGGACATGAAATATTAGCATATAGTTTTAACATATTCTAAAGCTCTGAGTTTGAACACTGAGTGTGGTCTATTTGTGCTGTCAAATGCATTGAAAATGTTCACTTTATACAGGACAAAAATCACAGTGGGAATTTGATAGATAATGAAATTATTTATTACTATTTATTCTTTATTTTTACTCCTAATTTTCAGAATCTGCAGTTACAAATATACAATTGCTCATAGTAGGGAGGTATTGCTTGGAAATGTTTTCTGAATTCATCTTAACAATGTATTTTTACACATGAATAATTGGGATTTCAACTGTGTGAAAATCAAAATAAATTTCAAGCTATTTTGTTTTGATATACGGAGTGAATGTAAAAGAATTGCTGCAATCTAGTTTCCCAGTCATCTAGAGGCAATGCTTATGTTAAAGTCACATAGGAATTCGTCTCTGGAGATCTAATAGAAAATAACATTTAAAATACTCAGGAGTCTCTCATTTGTAGCCACTAAAGGCAGGGTGGAGCTTCAGAGAAATCCATGACTCTACATTCTAACAGACCTGCTATCTAAATAATTTAAGGTATTTTAACCTGTTTGCTTGTGTATTCTGCAGCATATGCATGAGAATTAATATCAAAGAATGTGTATCAAAGTAAATGCATTTTGAAGCAACTGAAATTACTCATGAAAGTGAATATTCTCATAAAATATAGATACTGTAACATAATAAAGCAGAGAAAAAAAATCCCATGAATTTATTTATAGGCTACCTGGGACAGGACACAATTTCCATAGTTATAGCACCTTTCCTTGCAATGCATTGTAACTGAGTTTTAATTGCAAGTTTGAATGAACTGTTGCCTGCTTTGCTCAAGCAGAATTGTGAAACAGCCAGACACAGCTACTGGCTCCAAAATAACTTGATTAGTTGCAGACTGAATCTACAGATTCAGTACCTGCAACCCACTTGCTGTCAGAGCAGGCTTGAGCATTATCATGTACCCAGGTGCCCAAGTATAGACACTGAGGCTTTGTCTACGAGACTAAACAAAATAAACCTGGGCCCATATTCTGGCTACAAAATCAAGCAGCAAAGCCTGCATAGAGCCTGCACATTCGTTTTCTTTTCTGCTGAAAGATCTCCTACAATCACACAGGAGTCTTCCTGAGCGGAATAGTTTCTGGAGTTAACCATCCTCAATTTACACTTGTGGAAGCATAAGTGGGCCTCAACCAAAACAGTGCCAGGGAGCACCCTAATGACAAAGCAGACTAGGCAGACAGACACTAGAGAAAATTCACACATCTTTCTGTCTTTGGGGTCCTTCAAATTTGCGAGATCTTGGAACAAGGCTCACTCAAGTCTGGCTCCTACTGAAGTAAAGACCTTGTGGAGAAGGTAGGACTTGCTAATTTACTTGTTTCTTGCAATAAGTTATTGTAGAGTTGTTCGGACCTTGTTCTGAATGACAATCTTTGTAGAAAGAAAAGCCATTTGTGCCTACTGAAATACGAACAGATTACAGAAGAGAATAAATTATTTTCCAATGGTAAAGCAGATTGACAGCATATACAGTTTATACTTCAATTCCAGAAGGAGTGATCTAGTTACAGGAGGAGTAGTTCCCCAGGTAAAGCTGATTAAATAGACCTAATTTCTGTTTGTTTATCAGGCCTGTAACTTTAAATCTGTAGATGATATCATTAACATCAATGAGATATTTTTAAAGTTACGAAGATATAAGACAGTATCTTCAGTACATGCTTAAACTGTAACCCCTCCCCATTGTTGGACAATTTTCAGTTATACTTTGATAAGTGGTGCATATTTGCATTAAACAATTCTTGAGACAGGATATTTAGACAGTCTCAAGCAAAAATTAATATTATTTCCTCTATGCTTATTAATTTTAATTTCATATTCAAGATATATTAGACTTTATTTTTTATTTCATAGTCAAGATGTGTTAGCCTTATCTTCAATTAAAAGCATAGTGTATGATCTGGAAATCATGAGGAAAAACCACAAAATACCAGACAAATTATAGACTGAGTACCATACAGATACTTCTTTAAAATGGTAAGCATCTGTAAAAACTAAAAGAGAATGATAACACATATTGGGACAGAGAATTTATTTGAGACAGTATTCTGAGGAGATCTAATAACAGTATCCTCTCTTCAACAAGAGACGTGCAATTGCCAGGAACTTGTATATAAGCACTTATAATTTAGAGCCATTTAGAATTGCTGCAGTTATTGACACTGATTTTATTCTGGTGTAAATTATGGAAAGCATTGATACTCCATTTCAACCCAAAATCATTTGTTTAAGTAGCACTGAATGGGTTTTTTTCTTTTCTACTCATTTTGAAATCTTCCTCTAAACATTATGTAGTGTAAGTATTTCCTTTCCTCGTCTTGAGGACTGCTTAACAGTTTGGGATGTTAAAAATATCTCTAGGCACATTTTTAGCCTGGTTTCCTGAGGAAACAAGGCTTAGGCAGTCATGCTGTCTGTGTGTCTCTGTCTCTCTTGGTAGTACTCTGGAGTCCCTTGGACAGTTTCAACAAAATTTGACAAAGACATCAAGTTCTCAAAGATACTAAACTCTTTCATCTGGCCTCTGCAAAATATTGCCCAGGGGCCTCATTCAGGCTCCAGAGCTGTTTGTGTGATCCATCAAAGTTGAGTTGTTCTGTTTAGGCTCACCCAGCAACCAGAAAATGGCAACTAGCTGGACAGTGAGCTCACGAAGAGATGCCAGTCAGTCGGCACGGCTGTGATTCTCACTAAGCCACAGTGCATGCTTTCCTTGCTGGGCTGCCAGACCTGATGGGTTGTGGGCAGGCTCATTGCAACACTAAGGATTTGGCTGTGTAGGACTGCAAGGCACTGGGATTCAGTTAGACTATACGATAAATATCTGGGGAAAAAAAAAAAAAAGATTAAGAACAAAACATCTACAGCTTTATTTGTGTCTCATTACAGAATTACTTAAATGATTAAACATAGAGTTTAACACCTGCTTTCTGGCATCCATATAACTGTTCTCATTACTATGAGCACAATACATCTGTTAGGAAGCAAAACTTGCAAATAAATGCACTAGATCTGGAACCTTCATAATCTGATGTACATAGCCTGTAGAATGTACCTCAGATTCTGTGCTCTCATTATTTCCAATGCATTTTAGCAACCGGACACTCATTTATTGGTTCACTCCTGAGTGGTGGAGCAGAGCATTCGACCACTAAGATTAGGGTCAAACCTACTAATAGTATTGTAAATCTTACTGATTTGGTTTTTGTATAAATAAGATTTTGGATAAACGCTTTGTCACCAGCAGGGCTCATTTATATAATTACAATGAGAACTGCAACTAAGCCTCTCAAGGGCAATGGTGACACAGAAGCATTTTAGCAGTTATAGTAAGCAGCTTTGTTTCAGAAAAAACTCAGAAACTATTTTACAAATTTTTTTCATTGCCAAAAATCTATCTTAAAATGTGTTAACCATTTGCCTTTACTTTTTACCATGAACTCCTGTCTGTCTTTGGTTAAGAACTAAGTGATTGGAGCCAAATGTTTAAGGCAAAAATGTAAGATTTTTATTTTGTTTCATGAGAAGTTCATATTAAAAATGAAGAAAAAGTAGAAGGGAAATAAATAATTTTTTAAAAAGCATTCAGAGGGCACATCAGAGTGGACAGCAAAGGTCTCATAAGTAATGCCAACAGGCAGGAAATAACATATATTAAATTCAAAGCAGTCATTCGTGTCTTCAGTCTCTCCAAGAATGCTAGTACAAATCCAGCTGGCACCTCAGGTAGGTTCTCCAGCCACATCTGCCTGACGCATTTGGCTGTGTCTCATACTTTTTTTTTTTTTTTTCCTTTTCCTTAAGGAAAGGTCTAAATGCTAAGAAAAGTATAATTCATTTATTTCAGGATTTCAAGGAACAGATAATCCACCACGTGGCAACATTTCTCCTCATCAGCTTTTTCCTACTGTTGTAATGCTGACAAGGAACAACTGAACAGCTATGACTGCAACACAATGCTTCATATTATTCAGAGAGGTATGGCTGTATTTCTATTATGTGTTTGCACTGTGGTTTTCCTTATGCAGCAAGATACCCAATTATTAGCTTGAAAAATTGCTAACTTCTTCCTGTTGCACCTAGAAAGCCCAAGAGCAAAGATAGTAGTACATCAGTAGGCAAATAGATATTCATTCTGACCATATAAAGCACTAGCTGGTTAGCATCAGTTAGGTCCAAAATGTTTTCATTATAAAAACACAGAGATAATTTCTATAATAAATTCTTTTGCCAAATGCCTCCATTTAATTCTATTGACTTTCAAATTAAAATCATAAACAATTGGGTTAACTTTTGCTAGAAATAGGATGTAGCATGAAAAGGAGAATCTAAAAATTCAAATGTCTCTAAGTTGGAAGTGAGGTTTTACCACAAGCTGTCTTTATTTATAACAACAGAACAACGTGGAATCATGGAATTTAAATGCTTTGTATTCCGGTTATATATTTTTAAGCTTGTGAAAGTACAAGTCATTTGTCTACTTAAACAATCACCTTTGTGTATCTGCCTGCATTCAGTCACCCTGCAAAACAGTATATAAATTCCCAGTTCAGTTTGAGTTACAAGTGTCTGTGTGAAACCTCAAAATGACAATACTCTATGGCACAGAAAAAGAACATTAGAAATAAAGAAGTGCATTATTCAATCTATTTCTTTATGTCTGCACAGCATCAGGCAGACAACCAGCTCTCAGTAAAGAATAAGAAATTACAAATAAGCACAAGAGAGCACAACTGAAATAATCCCAAAGAATTAAGGCCAAGTAATTACAGCTTTTTAGATATACTGACTACAAAGAAGTGTTTTCCTTGAGGGAAGTTGAGGTTAACCATATGGCATCCTGACCTATCTTCAAAAGGACAAGAATGAGAGGCTTTTGATGAAGCATGGCATTGCTATCTACATCTGTGACACAGAGGAACAAATTATGTAGCTCTGTAGATAATTTGGTAGTCTTTATTAATAATTGTAGTTATGCAAGTTAATATTACAGCAATCATTCAAGTATAATGTTTTGGGATATAAACTGAGCACTCATAGAGCCAGGAAATCAAGTCCCCTATGTAGAAGAGTGACTCATTGCAGTATGAATCATTTATGTCTAAAAGAAGAACTGGTCCTATTGTGTTTTGCATTGTGTCAATATTTCCATGGTAAATCATTGTTTTCTGGGCTTCATTCCATGGAAAATGGATTTTTTTAATTAAAACTGGTACACGAATTACCAGGCCAAGAGCACAAATGTTAATTGCTGTAAGTAATAGGTGCTTTCCCATGCAAAATCAACTTGAGTAATTTGTATAGATATTCAAAACAAATTTGATTTTCAAATTAATATATGAATCATATTAATATTATTCAAATGAGATGAAAAATATGTGTGTTTGAAAGTATTTCATTACTTAGCTTTTGTATTTATGTTCATTCTTTCCATTATCTGTTCTTCCAATGTTTGCTTCATGATTTGTTTAGGTGCAAGTATAAATACAGTGGACTTCTAAGGACCTAATTCTTTAGTCAATACCAGCAGAACTTTAGCTCCTCATGGTTGATTTCTTAAATATTTTGTGACAAGTGTAATGAAAATCTGGGCTACCAGTAGAAATGGTTTTAGTCTAGAGGTTTTAGACAAACCTTCACTAAAAATCCAAGTTTGACAAACTCACACTTTTAAGCAAAATTACAGAGATTGAGATGAAGAAGGTTTTTGTGTCTTGTTTCAGAAATGACTGGAAATTTCTATATAAGTTATTGATGTATTAAACATCAGTAATATATCTGTGCAATTTGGAGATTTTTGAACATTATTTTTTTTTCCTCATAATTACTTTTCTCCAAATTTCAGTGCTTTGGGATCTTGGATGCATGTATTTCACTACTAGGCACCTATCTGAAATAAGTAGGTGCTGCCTGACACAGGTGAAGGTGGAGGGAATTTAATAAATGCCAAAAAATGTTAATAGTAATAAGGCACCATTATGCATTCTGAGTCCTATGAAATTTCTTATAGTACAGTCACAGTCTATTCCGTGAAGAAGTGAAATATTCTGCTCTAATTAAATAGAATTTTGTCTCTGGGGTTATATTTTGAATCTTTTTCTTTACGGCATGATGCAACCAGCTAGGTCATGTTTATGCAAAAAAAGAAAATCTACCTTATACAAATTTTTGCTAAGATGAACTTTCACCTCTGAAATATCAATTTTAGATACTTTTTGCTTTCTCAGATATGCTGATTTATTCTTAAAGACTCTACTTGTTGTAGCTCTCACTCATCCCAAAAAATTTAGAAGTAGTATTGTTTTACAAAAATAATTACAAAAAATGTTTATCTTTTCATCCACTACTGTACCCACTGTTAAGATAAATATTATTACAGTAACTATTGAATTTTATACCACTGCTCAATTTATTATTAAAATATTCTTAGGACATCAAATCTAAACTCTAATACGTATTAAATGAAGTACTTAATAAGAAACACAACACTGAGGACAGAACTTCATAATAATAACAATAATGATAAGAAACAATAACTAAAACCCGGTATTCTACAACTTCCTCAACAGTATGAAAAAGTCAGCTCAAGAGTTAGAACAAAAGTACAGAAATCTAGGAGCAGTTAGCAGGGTTTCATTCTGCAGTTGTCAGGTAAAATCCACACAATAAAGAGAAAATGAACTTGCTTTGGATTAGATGTTTTACTATTTCCAAGTATTTAAAACAAGACTAAAAAGAATCCAAGAAGTATCTTCTGCAGTCTGACATTTTTGATCTGTCTCTAATGTCATCTTGGAACTCTAAGTATGGGGTCAATTATTCTTTTATTATTATCTAATTCCTCAGCATGAAATAACTTCTTTTCCTTTTCTTTTTAACATGGACATTTGTAGTTGAGGTCTGCCTGGATCCTCTTCATTGTGCCATCTGGTATACCTTGACTTTCTTTTCAAGGTCTTCACATCCCTTCTTCGAGCAAGTCTTATGAATTTTTTCCACTGAGGTCAAACTTAAAACAGTCACTGTCTTCAAGCTTAAAAAGAAAAAAAAAAAAAAAAAGTTTTGATAAATTAAAAGAACAACTCAGAATAACCGCATAATTATGATGACTTTACCTTTGTCCTCACGTTACCTATGCAGTCACCTTCACAGAACCACAGAATCACAGCATGGCAGGGGTTAGAAGAGACCTTTAGAGATCCTCTAGTTAAATCCCCCGCTTGTTGGTCCACCTAAATCAAGTCATATAGGAACGCGACCAGGCGGGTCTTGAAGACCTCTAGAGGAGATTCCACAACCTCCCTGGGCAGCCTGTGCCAGTGTTCTGTCACTCTTAACAGTAAAGAAGTTTTTCTGTGAGATAGTTCCTTCTTTTGCAAAGAGATTTGCAAAATCCTATGGAAAATAATGAGATTTAAGTATCTGTAGTACAACTTTTTAACGTAGGGTGCAGAGACTGTGTTCCTGATTTGTAATCTTTGGTATGGATTGGGAAATGCTGATGGCTACAGCTAAGAATCACATCCCATGTGGATGACCAGATATTTCCCTTGTACATCGATATTCAAGCAAGGAAAAATATGTGAATTCCATAACAGCAAATTACCTGTTCACTGTACTGAATAGTTAAAAATAATCTGTTGATTTATTTGCTAAAATACATTACCAAGTGTCTCTTTGAGTGAGAGATGGGAAAGATTACAAACTACAGTTTAATCTGACTATGTTACAGTAAACATGTAACTTATAGGTATTCACAGATAGGTTAGATGGCCCTCAATTCAGAATGTGCAATTTTGATTTCACAGATAATTGAATTATAAGGGACTTCAATTTGCATATTCAGAATCACCTGCACCCTCTAAAAATCTGCAGACAATTCTGAAAAATTATGCATCCAGCTACAATTGGGAACAATTAACATTTGAAGTGCAGGCAGTTTGTGCAAAAATGTACTCAGTTATTTTCTCACACAAAATCAAATGCACATTTAAAAAAACTATTTCCGTTCCTTGAAAGAGAATTCTATGACCTCTGGAATCAATAGGTATGCTAGCAGGGTAGTCTAAAATTTAACATAGTTTCTTAATTTGAAGTTGTAGTTTTTTTCAAAACTTTCCTTTTCCCCTATACATTTCCAAAAGATATGATGAAATAAACAAGCATCAGTAAAAAAGAAGAGGAAAATATAGAAATAAAACAACAAATATCAACTAATAATCACAGAATGAATGTATTTAAAATGTTAAGAAAAGAAGTCATTTTTACTACTATGAAGTATTCAGGTCTAAAATTTAGAAAGAAGACAATGATTTTTTTTTTTCTAAAATTGTCTTTTTCTGCAAAAAGTTTACGTATTGAGCTTCTATTGCTATTTCTTAATTTTGTGGAAGAAATATCATACTTACGTATTTCTGTTTTTCTTTTCCTATCCTAGCCTAAATGTAGTAGCATGAGTTCAAGATTTTACTTGAAAGTACTCAGGGAACAAGATAGGAGAAATAGTCATTCTTACACTTCTTGGTGTGGAAGATTACTCACAGCAGTGCACCAGCCTACACAAAACATAGAGGAAAAACATATGACAGTAAATATAATCTTGTTCTCTTCTCCATATGGGTCAGAAGAGCATGGGTGATTTGTACTTCATTCAACAGGATGTGATATTTCCTTTTTTTTCCTTACAGCCCAGGAGACAAGAAATGCACATATGTCACAAATCTTCTGACTCTAAGAAAGAGGAGGTAGTCAGGGTGAAGAGGAACAGGTAAAAGTCTTTCTGGGTTTCTTGTGGTATACTTACTGTGGATTCTATGAACAAATATTTTATATTTTCCATAGTTTTTACTTTTCCAAAATGAGAACTTCTTTCTCTGAAGAAGTCAGTGTGTGGTGGATACATTATCTCTGGCATGGATTATCCAAGTGCATCTGCAGGAGAAGGATACTTTGTAACCTTTTAGCAAAGGTCTCACAAGATGCACTGGGATCATCCTTCAAACTCATGTTCGATTATTTTAATTTGAAACTGCCAAATGGAACTTTAGTTAACGCTTACAGATAATCTGACTATAATACTTTGCCCACTTCATGGCAAAGCATGCCTGCATGAGCTCTCAGTACGCTTGCAATGTATTAGGATTTCTTTGGAATAACTGTTTATGTTGGAAGCTTGTTGCCAATAATAGGAAACACTTTCCTGCCCTGAAAAGTATGCAGGATTCTTGCCATCTTTAGGTGTTGCATGCATTCAGAACTCTGTCTGAAGTTTCCAAGCGACTCCTTAGTCAACATTAGAAGTATTTTATACTATATTCATAAAGACAATAGTTTTCTTGAGCAAATGGTAGCAAAGCCATTATGGATGCCAAAGAATGGCAGTTGTCTGCTCAGGTGGAAACCAGGCATTCAGTAGTGGGAGCCCCTGTGATGCAGCTTGCTGTGCATAAAAGGATATAGGTGAAAAATCCATTTTTAAGGGCAGGCTAACAGACCTTTGAATAACATGAAGGAAATGAAAGAGTATGTACCTACTGCTTGTATGCCTCAAAGGGAGGTCTGTTATATAAATCTGTAAAAGTATTTAGAAGTATCTCCACTCTTGGAGTTATTCATAACTACAAGAGTGGAGATTTATATAAATCTGTAAAAGTATTTAGAAGTATCTCCACTCTTGGAGTTATTCATAACTACAATGGACACAATCCTGAGTAACCTGTTCTAGCTGCCCTAATTTGAGTAGGAATTGGACTACTTGATCTCCACAGGCTACTTTCAGCCTCAGCCTCTCTGTGATTATGAGTAATAACTTCTATGTGATAATCTACAAAGATCAGTGGATTATTAATTTACTTGAATGCCTTTTCTTTCTCATCCAAATTCCAGCTGCTTAAACTTTTTTTAATTCTAGGGTTTTCTTTTATTTTTTTTAACATTTTTATTCCAGATGAAAACAACTTTAAAATTGTTTTTCTCCCAAAGAAGTTAAAATATTTATGGTTTGGTTTTGACTATGCATTTATTTATTTATTTTACTTTTGTATGTAATTTTCTTTCAATAAAATGAATTGATTTTAAATGAGTTTTATTATTCATAATTCAAATATCTCCTCTGTATGCCATGCCTTCATGTAGAGAATTCAGCAACAGAATTAGCTAATTTGTGGTTCATAGTAAACAATATTTGCACTTGAGCTACTAGGAGTTATATGGTTACAATCTAGAAACAGGAAGTGAAAAAGAATAGCTCTTTATCTGCATTACTAAAAGCCCAACACTAAAAGTTCCTGAGATGTCAAATTTTATAGCTGTGCTTTTTTCTGAAAGAAAAACATGGTCTAAGTCATTCTGGCTTTTTAACAGCTGTCCATTTTGGAGCCCAGTGGAGCTGATTTCATAGTATTTAAAGTACTAAGGGCTACAAATTCAATGCAGAAACTGCATGCTAAATTAGATTGAACTATGTTCAGTTGCAGATTGAACTATGTTCAGTTGCAGTAGCTATTCAATATATTGTTCCAGGAATTTAGCTTTTCCTCTTTGTTTGGATCTAAATGGCATGAATTAAAATAAAATACTGGTTTAAATTGTGAGTTTAGAACTCTGCATATTTGTACTTAAGTTATTAAGAGCATTGCACTGTGGAAGGATATTAACATAAATATTGTAGGCAATGAGGCGGGATAAGCTATCCTAAAAAAAGGAGCCAAGTGTCCAGTTTCATATACGTGTCTGGGGAAGTGATGTTAGTGTTGTTAGGTTTTAGTTGTTGTTTTGTTGGGTTTTTAAAAATTAATTTCTTTTATTTAGTTTATGCTGATCTTTGCCTGTCAAGGGTTAAATCAAGTACCACACAAATTTTACTGAGTCTCCCCCATCCTGCTTCCATTAAAAGCCTTTGAACTTAATTCATGTCTGCAATCCTGCTTCCATTACAAAGTAATGTCAATATCTTTGCAAACACTATGGCCTGTTTAATGTCTTTTTTGTCACTTAGTTAAATCCTACTGTTTGACATGTAGAATTATTTCTAATAGCTTCACTACTTTCATAGGCTCTTTGTCCCCATTCAGCATAGATTTTGAATAATTTTTACTAAAATACTATGCCTAAAACCAAATAACGTGTATGTTATATGGATTTTAAAACTATAAAAAGCTATCTAAACATTAAATCAATGGGGACTCAGTTACACATTTTGAACTGTAAAGAAAACGGAACAGACTCTATATATTAAACTTGAACTACCTTAATCATAAGAAGAAAAGATTAAAAAAAAAAAAAAATGAACAAATTGTTGCTGTTGTTATTACACAATAATTTCAATATCACTTCCCTCAGTTCTCTTCTCAAAATGGAATTCTAAAAAGAGCTGGACAGATTACTTTCAATGAAGAATTTATTCAGTTATTTTTCTTAATATGCACATTCTGTAGTAAAAATACTTTTTCCTAATATTTCCATATGAATTGAGGGAATATTTCCCACTATGTTGCAGGTTTGATTGCAAAGTAGTTGCATTAATCTGATATTCAGACTAATCTTCTGTCTTTGGGATTAGTAACTTAAATTAGAATGCTGTTTTACTCAGCAACCTTGATCATTATATTTCTTGGGCTCAAACTTCACTACGTAGAGGGAGAATTAACTTTTTTGGTTAGAATTTATTTTTCTCTTTCCCTCCCCTCCCCCCTCCAAAAAAAAAAAAAGATGAGGCACACAAATACATGACTAAATCTTTATGGAAAGCTGAACAAACCTTTCCCTCCCCTAACCTCCAAATGGTGATTCTATTTCTGTGCCCCAGCACACCAAGTCCTTGGTTGTTTCTCTGCAATTCTTTGTGGGAAAATGTTGAAAATAAAATCAATTAAATAATCTGTGTTCCAAGTGCAATAGGTAAACTTGAAAGACCCATTCATTAGCTGGTGTAACTATAGTGGTGTTGAGAGACTAAGCATTAGAGGCATTGTTGCTTTTCCTAGATCACTACCTAGCTGTTGTATCTAGTGTACAAAGATGGTGATAAAGCATTCACTGTGATATATGACTCACTCTAAAATGCATCAAAGATGTCCATTTTCCTGTGTAGAAAAAAACAAGAGAGGCCATAGAAGAGAACAAACTATACATCATATCCAATTCATTGTTCTAACATGGATAAGGAAATGATTGTCAGTAAAGCAAGTTATGACATTCTGTGGGTATGACATCTCCAGTTGATGTGATGAAAATATCTTCTGAGTGGCACATATTGCCCCCTGAATAATGGAGAAGTGCTGACTTACAACAAAATAACCAGAAACAGTACCAGATTTGTGCCTTTGGCTGGGTGCTTTCAAATCACCATGTCTTTGACCAGCAGAAACCTCTGGTTGGCTATCTTCCTTACCAAGGTAAAGTATAAACATGGATAGCCATCCTTAACCTGAAATTTCCCCCACACTTGTGGCACAGTCCTCTGCCACTCATCCTTGAACAGAGATTTCTCATTTTATTTAAGCTGACAGTGTTTGACCTTAAAAACAAAGTCAGTTTCTGAGATATCCACCAGAACCCAAGTCATGAAACTTAACGTCAAGTCATGAGAGTAACCTTACTGCTGGTAGAAGATTCAGCATCACAGACAAGTATAAGATCTTGAGACCACCATGCAAGAAGAGAACAAACACAAGCAATCAGGGCTATATATTTTTTTTTGGCAAATACTACATAGATACCTAGTTACACGCTCCAGCTAATTAATTAAAAAATACACAGTGATCAAGCACTGCAACTGTATGATATCAAGGATCATCGGATCTTGTCAGAGATGAGAAGGAGAAGGCTATAAGAGGTAACTTTTTTTGCACAGGACGAATAAACTATTGTTAAGTAAAACATTTTCTGTAACTCATTCTCAATGTTTAAGTTGATTTTCAGCAAACTTTTGAACATTTTGAACATCTCCTTCCCTGGAGGTCTTCAAGACCCATCTGGATATGTTCCCGTGCGACCTGATCTAGGTGAATCTGCTTCTGCGAGGGAGTTGGTCTTCATGATCTCTACAGGTCCTTTCCAACCCTACCATTCTATGATTCTATGATTTACAATGAATATAAATGAAGAAAATTACCCTTAATGGCCAGCTAAACTGTGAGTGGCTTCAACATTGTAGAAGTCTGGGTATGACTGCAAATACTCTGGAGAATCTATTTTTGGTGGTTCTGTGGTATGGAAGCACTTAGCTTCTCAGCTTTGAATGGAACACTATATATGGGACTGAAGAGCATAAGAGAAGAGAAACTAAAATCTTCAAAGTGCATGAGAACTGGTTAAAGGAGAAAAGAGCATTATGTACTGAGAAACAAAAGATGAATTAACACATTTTCTCTATTAGAGCTAAGAATGCTACCATTATGTTGGGGTTCAGTCCAGGACACGTGGTGTTAGTTTCAGGGAAGTGTCTATAGTATGTAGCAAAGACACAAATGTAGCTGCTGCTGCTCAGCATGTTTCAAAATGTGATTTGTGTTCCTGGTCACTGTGCAACACAGTAGGAAAAAGTACCACAGAAAATTGGAGAAGTTGTTTCTACTGCCTTTGGGCAAGATGACATAACTGACTGTACAAGCACATATATTTATTACTGGAAAGGTCTTGAAAGACAATGTTTGCTACTCACAACTCATGTTAATTTTGACAAGTCCGTACCTGGTGCAATAAAATTAACATTATATTCTATCTAGACTAACAGACATTGTGAGGAAATATACTGTTTCATAGATAGACAACTACAAAACACAACTAGTAATCAAGAAAGCATTGCTTTCACTGCCTATCTTAAAAGACAAGTTTGAAAGACTTAACAAATTCTGTATTGTATTGTGTTTGGCTCACAAAAGGGAAAAACGTTATGGAGATATTAAAAAAAAAAAAAAAAAAAAAAGGAAAAGCCACTTGTTGAAGTTCCCTTCCAAAAGAAACAAAATTCGAACCTCAGATCACTACATGATTGAACGTGTGGCAGTACAAGCTGGGTGGCAAATGCAGCCTGAGTCAGCCTTGGTCTCTATCTACCCCATATTTTCAGTTTCTGCACAGCAGAAGTAGGGTGCATCCAGGGAACTGCAATCCCTAAAGCTTCCAGTGAAAAATGAAACCAAAAGCCTCTGCTTCCTGGTCTGTGATAGAATAAAATGAAAGTAACTTTCTAGTGACTTACATGTGGCTCAGTGTCATAGAAGTAGGAAATACACCTAAAATTTCTTAGTGTTGATAGTTTTTAAGTGAAAAGTCCATTTACCTCATATCAAACACAGAGTAATACTTTATGCAGCCTTTATCTCAAACAGATGACAAACCATCATCTCTGAATTGGTGCAGACCACTTCAGTCCAACGTCACCATTTAACATGAGCGCAAACCAAACAGAGCAAAGAGGAACTAATATATTGGGGATATGTGACCTCATCAGAGTCATTCACTCTTGAGTTAATCCAAACCTTGCTCTGTTACCATGGCTAAACAGCCACTCTCCTTGGCTGCAACTCTGGTTGCCTTCTTCTCATCAATAACCAAAATAATGAAATACCTTTGGCTTACTGCTACAGCATCTGTTCATGCCTACTGTCTTGAAGGAAGCAACTTGGTTCATCATGGACTGCTGTGATACTCTGCCAGCAGATGGCAGCAGACTTATGCTCTTAATTATCATTCCAATTTCCATGAGAGCTGTCATTTTGGTTGTAAGAGGGATTTTTTGAAATGCAAGAGGAATCTGCCTTCTGTAACACCAGTTGAGCACAACACAGCAAGCATTCTACTTTGTTCAGTAGTGGCCAGCATTGGGCATAACCTAAGAGATCTTGTCTGATTCTGACATGTATTTTACCATCTCTAGCCTTTAATCTCTTCAATATCTCAGTTATTCTGACTAAAAATGCTCTGTAAGTACCACACAAATCAATCTTTCTCTGCTTTAAATCCTTCTTCTACTTCCTCACATTCCAAGACAATGTGAGTTCTCAGATATTTTTGCTACTCACAGTCATTGTCTTTCAGCGGGACAGCATTACTAAATAGCAAACCTCAATCTGCTTTCAAAATCCTTTTCTGTTAAAGACAGATTTGTGGACTGTGGAGACAGGTCAAGCCATGAATAATCTTCCCCTGAAGCACTGTACTTAGGTCTAGTACTTTCACTGGTACTACACTTGTCCAACTCAAGGCCACTCTGATATCTATAACTTCAGAATAAAAGACTTACGGTGCGGGTCCCAGGCTTATTTCTGCTTAAAAAAAACCCAAAACAACAAACAAAAAAATCTTCAAAGCAGTGCATTATAATAAACATAAACTGCTCAGTAGAACTGTTTACAAAACAGAAAATGTGTCAAGCCTGTCCAATTCAAATAATTTCAGTATAGGCTTCCTGACATCACACATATCTCTTAATTGCTGATTTGCTTAATACAAGTATTCCAGTCAAAGAAATATTAGAAAAAGTTGTATCAATTTTAAACTTTTTCAGATGGAGAAAGAAATAATTGATTGTTTTTCCTTCTTTTAAAAATGTCTTAATTAATGTCCTTAGAGGTATGACACAGAATCCTGTTTTCATTCAAATTTATGACCTGAGCAACACTATTCTTGTAAAACTTTTTTTTCAACATCAATTATCTGAAAATGACAATCAATGAAATCACTTCATGATAAGACTTCTTTTGGAAGTAGTTTTTAAAAGTTCTGTGATGGCAAGATAAATTTGCTCTGAACAGCCTTTCTGTTTCCTTTTTCATAGTCTATATGAGACTGAGAGGCCTGCGGGATTTTCAAAGACTCTTGAAGCACTTCTATTTCAGATAGAGAGGCTTATAGAATTGACACAGCAGAGCCATATCATATATTACTGACAAAATGGTTGAATAACTCTTTTTTTTTTTTTTTTTTTGAAATCTAATAAAATTAATCAAAATTTCTCTAGATGTGCTGCTAGAATTTAGAAAACAGAAAAGGCAATCCAATGGAAGATTTTCTGCAGACCTGGGACTTTTCCCTAGAGACTTGTTTATAGCCATTCATTCAGACAGACATGGGCTGAATCAGAAAAAACACATTTTATATTTTTAGGCTGGTATGGGATAAAAGCCTGGATTTGCAAAAAGATAAAACTAAGATTGTAACATATTGATAGTCTCAAAGTACAAATTAAGTTTTGTAATTAAATGAAAATAGTAAAGGAGCTGTGTGAATAATTCTGGATACTTGTACAGGAAAAGGAACAGAATCCAGAAGACATATATATTTATAAGAAAACTAGTTAATGAAGCAACTTATTGGAGACAAAATTGCTCCAAAACACAGAATCTATCAATAAGTGATAAAAGGAAGTGACAGCTCATTGAAAAACTCACTTTCTTTTCTTTTTTTACTATTTTTTTAATGAAAAGGCTTAATCAGAAATGATGTACCCAAAGATTCAGCAGAGAGATCTCATCTGGTTTTGCCTGTGCTTGCAAACTGACATTGATTCTAATTAGATAAAGTTCATAATTCTGAAACGAAAGAAATTTTCAGAGCTTTAATATCTGCAATAGTTGGCCTTTAAACTTCTTGCTAAAGTTTAACATCTTTCTGAAGATGTTTCTGGGACATCTTTCACATGTTCAACGTGTGAAAGCTATTGACCTCTATTACTGTGTCAGGAAGAATGATGAGAGGAAGTGATATAAACAGGAAAAAACAAACGAGTGCAAACTTGCAAGTAAATGTAGACTGGAAATTAGATTTTTAAGAATCCAAGGAAAAAGATTTTGGAGAAACTTTCCCAGAGGAATAAGAATGACAAGTTAATTCTAAGTAGAAATTTACACATTTATGGAAGAGAAGATGTAAAATTATTTGCAGTAAAATGGATTAGTCTTACTATCCCAACAGGATCTTTCCAGTTTTACATTCTTACATCATATTAGCAAAACTGCAGGTTGATTGGGTGCATTATTTTTATTATGCAGTTGCAGAAGCTCCACGCATGAACTGTTAAATATTTCACCCCAAGGAGTCTGAGGTTGTTCTCAAGAGGGATAGTACTCAGCACATTAGACAGTTGGAACTACCGTCTGAAGTATTGAAAATCATCAAAATTAAATGCTTTTTTTCCAAGAAATTATTGCTTAGGAACTTACATCCCATTCTCTTAGCTAGGTAAGTCACTACTACAAATAGTATTTCTGTGCTTAAATGATCTAGTTGCTTTTGAAATCAGTAGTTTCTGTAAATGCCTGAGAAGAGAAACAGTCTCTTTTTTTTTTAGCAACTTTTATGAAAATCTCAACAGAAAATGGTAGATCTGTTCTTGAAGTATTTCCAAGATTTACTTTCCAGGTTTCATGATTTAGCATATGACTTCATGTGATGTATCAGCTTCTTTTCATATATCTAAGAAATTGGTTATTTCTGAAATCTCAGTCACCTGTCTTGCCCCAGTATAAAGTTAATGCCTTCAAATAAGAAGCACTACACATGTGTAAGATATAAACTATTTTAGCATTCCTACGTTTATTCAATTCATCTAAACAACCTACTAAAGTTTGTTACTGCTTTCATGTTGCAAATTACTGTCTGTTATTTTTTAGCCTATTTTTGTATTGTTAGTTTAAGCAAATTATGGGTTTTGCTGACAAAACTGTATGCTGCAGCTCAGCAGACAGCTACTGCATTTATAGGCATAAATAGCAGAGCTTGTTGTTCTTAAATGAATTTATGGATAGGCAAGGTATGCATTCTGAAAGGAAATTTTGTTAAAACAGGAGTAATTAAGCCGAGTTGCAACCTAACATAAACTCTTAATTGAGAATAATCAAAATGAGGAAGCAAATAAACAGTACATCAATATTAGGCTTTTTTTTTTTTTTTTCCTGTGAAAGGATCTATTTCTGCTTGTGAGTTTCACTGTGCTCCTTCCCATCCCAGTACCTTTGAAGACCAGCAGTGGAGGCCCCAAGAACCACTTTCTCCTAGTTTCATGGAGCAGTTCTATCTCCTATGGACAACAGCTGGCAATTAATCACAAGAATCCTAGTCCTATCCAGAATTTATATTTCAGGTATCCTTCTGCAAACTTAGGCTGTGAATGAGATTATGTCTGCCTCTTTTTATGTTGCTTGCTCTGTTGGCTTTACAGCACAGTACCCCCAAGTGGCCTGTTTAAGTCAGAATTCAAACACAGTAGTTCACTCACATTTTTTTTTTTTGAATGAACAAAGCTGAAACTGAACTGAGATTTAAAAACTAGAGAAAGTAGCAGGAAGCACTTCAAAGAATCCTGTGTAAACAAAACTACAGCTCAGTAACACGTCAGAGGAAATTGTCTTACTTAAAATCATACAGAAGACAATCACCCAAATTTTCTCTTTGCAATGCCTTTCAGTACTAGCTGAGTCCTGGCTTGTTGTTTTGCCTGGCTTCTGTAAAGTGCTAATGTTAATCTTTGGAAATAATTTTTTCTTCCCTGCCCATAGGTTTTCTATGATCATGAGCCAAGAAGGACTGAATAGGGCTCAAACTTGTTATCACATGGCTTATCAAATTGCAGGGCAAAGAATAGACTGATGACAGTGATACCGAGAGGATGGCAGGAAGGAAAGGAGAGAGAGTTTCACCAGGGTTTTTTTTTTCTTTTATTTGGTAGTACCCTCTAATGTTTATTCATGAACTAAAATATAGTACATTTTGTACTGGCAACTTCTGCTTCAGGTAGTCAGTCAGCCTATTGAAGTAAAAGTTATTTGGACAGTTGTCGTCCAGGGTTTTGATTGAAACCATGTGATTTTAAACAGATGTGGGGCCATATTCTGAAAGGAAATGAGTGCTTAGTAGCTTCACTGAATTTAATAGAAGGTAAAGTCATCCTGGTATAGTCAAGGACAATGCAGTATCTTCTTAAATGTGAACCCACAGTCAGAGGTACTGGCTTCACAACCGTCTGGGGACTGCTGAAGGTGAAAAACAGCTCTTGCTGCAACTTTTACTCACAGTCCCATGAGATTTATTATGGAGCTCAATACTGAGGTGGCAGGTGAGGGAACCTTTCTTATGTGGTCTGCCTAGTTTATGTACAATGATAGGGATGTTTACATCTGCTTTGTTCCTATCATTGGCACAATCACTACAGAAAAGCTACTAAATACTACAGTCACTTTGTCTTTCATTGTTGTATGGCAGGATACAGTGCCTTGAGTTGAGGTTTCTGGGATATAAGCCTTCTGAACAGTGTCAGGCATTACAGCTCACAGAAGGGCAAGATGATAATGTTACAGCAAATAAAGGGTTTAATGTAATACGATAACTTTAGGATTTTTTCCTCTTATTTTAAAATATCAAATATATAGTACTGTGTGTGATTAGGATTTAGTGTCAAAGGCATATTTTATCTCATTAAACACAATGGTTGAATAATACTGCCAATTAAAATAACCAAGTTAAAATAAACCACATACTGTCAAAGTCCACTTGATGGTTTATACAAGAACTGATATACTCAGTTAATATTGCTGTTTCAAAGCTGATGCCAAAAATGGCTGGATGGTATTATACTAGCAGTGTTTAAAAGCTATCAGCAACCTACATTTTAGGTAGTTTTTCTTTTTGATCATACAATTGTTTCATTAAAATAAATAGTAAGACAAAAACAAAATAGAAGACTTGGGGTTTTATAGTCTACTTTACACAACTCTTCTCAGAACTCTTCTCAAAGGTCTTCTGTAAAGGCCACATTCAAGAAATTGATGCTGTCTAGCATCCCCATGATAGCAGCTCATCCACAGTCAAGGCAGAGTAGCTTGCATGAGCTCCTGCCACTAGGAGTACTCAATCTACATCTTCATTTTCAGAAAAGTGTAGTAGTCCAGAAATCTCATTACTGTCTAACAAAATGTCATGGTGATTATAGCAAAATGTCATATAGTAGATTAAAGAAGAAAATGTTAAAAACTGCGTGGGAAAGCTTTACTCTGCCTTCTCAATTTATTTCACTATTGATAGTGTTATTGGTGAGCTGCTGCCAACATGTTCAGAAAAAGAAATTCTCTATTCCAAATGACTTACCATCCAAGGACCTGATCCTGCATAATGTTGTAGATGACTGGGCAAAGCCATATGTGTGCTAGTATGTATTTTTTGTTTCCTTGTTGACAAAGATCATAGTTTATTCAAGAAAAGCTCCCACCTATAGCAAAGACAGTTTTGATAGACTAATTGAAGCATGAATTTTTTGAGTACTAGCAAGTATTAGCATCTATTTAAAACATCCACATAAACTGACTGGCAAGTATATTGATGTACCTAATAGAATCATAGAATGGTAGAGTTGGATGAGACATTTAGAAATCATCTAGTCCAAACCCTCTGCAGAAACAGGTCCACCTAGATGAGGTCACATAGGAATGTGTCCAGACAGGTCTTGAAGACCTCCAAGGAAGGAGACTCCACACCCTCCCTGAGCAGCCTGTGCCAGGGCTCCCTCATCTGAACAGTAAAATAGTTTTTCCTTATGTTTAAATGGACCTTTTTATGTTTCAGCTTCATCCCATTACCCCTTGTCCTACCTCTAGATACCATTGAAAAAAGGGATGCTCCAACCTCCTGATACCCACCATTTAGATATTTGTAAATATTATCAATCTCCTCTTCTATGGACTAAACAGACCCAGTTCCCACAGTCTTTCTTCATATGAAAGATGTTCCACACTCCTGATTGTCTTGATGACCCTGTGCTGGACTCTGTCCCTCTTGAGCTGAGAAGCCTAGACACAGGACTCCAGATAAGGACTCACCACAGCAGAGTAGAGGGGGAGAAGAACCTCCCTCAACCTGCTGGCCACACTCTTCTTGATGGATGCATCAAGATGCCAGGACGTCATTGACCTTCTTGGCCATGAGGACATATTGCTGGCTCATGGTTAGTTTATTATGAATCAGGACTCCCAGGTCTCTCTCTGCAGAGCTACTCTCCAGCACGTCAGTCCCCAGCCTGTCCTGGGGGTTGTTGAGATTGTTCCTTCCCAGATGCAAGACTCTGCACTTGTACCTATTGAACCTCAGGAGGTTCCTCTCTGCCCAACTCTCAAGCCGACTGAGAATGAGCTGAATGGCA
>WBNH01006021.1:0-62164 GCA_013401255.1 Urocolius indicus
CATCAGGCTAAACCACCACATGGCTACTTTAAGAACTTTTGTTAACAAAAGCAGGGATACAACTACTCAGTACACACCATATAAATACAGTGGCCCCTGGAAGGGATCTAGGTCTCCACTGACCTTCTTGTGTGGAGGTACTTGTCTTATGCCTGTCACCAGGGGGCTGCAAAACATACAGCAGAGGACACAGGTTACTAAAGTCAGGTGGCAAGTCCAGGTCTTTTGTGGAATGATGCTGTGCATTTGCATAGAAAGATATGGTTGTAGTGTGCCTATGGAAAGTGCTCCATTGACTGAGGCTATGGAAGATTGACTGAGATTGGTTTTACGGAGGTCTATATATAGCCCATTGCTCATCTGTAAAATTAGCAATTAGATATATATCTTATGGAAAATCTTATTCTAGAAGTAAGTGATTTCACAGTAAATCAAGACATGGGGTTGCAACTCCATGTGTTCTCTTCAGCTGAAACCACACGTGAAAGAAGTTTTCTAAGAACATTGAACATCGGTAGGCTTAGATAAAAATTATAAGCAAAAACTGTATGGTTAATGCTAGCAAAACAACAAGTGGAGGAGGTGTTTGGATTAAAATCTTTATGAAGGGCTGAGTGACATTGTCTAGGCTAGTATCTGTCACCTGAAATGCCTAAATTCATCTGTAAAAATTTCCTAATTCTGTATTTGTACATATACTTGATTAAGAAGTCTGAATGACAGCAATTATCAGAATTACATCTCTGATGTTACATTGCTTCATAGGAGGGTATGCTACCCTACAGCTACACCAAGAAAGTCAAAATGCTTCTTCTAGACTTCAATTTTTTGGTTTTTTTTCCAGCACTAGTCTAGATACTTTGATGTAAGAGTCAAAAAACCTGACCACTCCATATCTTTGCTGGAGAAACTGAGTAAAATGCACCATTCATGGTTCACCTTTCATTTATTAGCAAACAAAACAATAATTTTAATTTGGCTGATTTCCTAGTCAAATTAAAATGTTTCCTGTTCATAGTTCTTTAGCTTCCACTGGTCTGATACTAAACTAGTGTTACTTTAAACTGTTTCTGGTTTCGTTGTAATTTGTTGGAGGGGAAGCTTTTTGTTTGTTTGTTCATTAAACAATCATCTACTTTTTATCTACTTTGGAAACTTAATAGGATTCTCCTGTTTTTATGTTCAAACATTATCTGACACTGCATTGGACTATTGCTTTCTGGAGCAAAAGAAGCAATTATTTACTTTTCTAGAGGTGTTTTCAACTTCATACATATTATCAAGTGGCTTCCTTGACCTTACCTAGCACTCAAAATAATTTGTTAGTATAATGAAAGACTACATTTTATCTACAAATCATTACTTTGTGTAGTGGCTTAATTGATGAAGCAGAGTGGGTCTCTGCATCTAGACTGGTATTTTGCAGCCCTTACTGATGTAAAACATAATGTAGATAATGTGAGACAACCCCATATTTTTAGTGATTTGCCAGATGGCTACATTGGCTGGGATATAATTTAGATGCATCGTCTGCTATTACACTTCTCAATATCTGTGTTTTATGAAAGATCTTTAGTACATTATCAGTGACTAAAACAATTAGGAAACTTTCAGTTAGATCAGTATTTAGTTCTTCACAGCTAGGTTCTTTTTTAAGTTTTAATCTGCTAGTTAATAATTTTATATCCTGTTAGTTAAATACCAAATCACTGCTCTGTGACAAGTCAACTTGTTTTGCTTATGCAAATGTATTCAGACCTCTTCAGATCTAGAAACAAGCTCTGGGATCTCAGATGAGCAAGGTCTTTGATTCATTTTTCCTGATATAATCCAGAAGGTGTATAGACATGCAAGGCTGGAAAAAAAGAACATTTGAATAGCAAGATAATTTCCATTTCAGGTAGAGGTTCAGGTCATAGCTCATTCTGTCCAAAGTGGCTTGCCCTGTCTTCACCTCTAGCCTCAATAACAAAGAGGCAGAGTTTTGCTTTGGAAAAAAAATATTGCCCTTCTCATGGAGGATGTCTGCTGGGGTAGAAAGAAGCCCAAGTGTATATAACTGATGAGACTTACAGCTTGTTTTGCTTGGTCTGTGTATGAGTGCAGGCTGATTTTGTATCTGTACTAGAACTTAATATTGACTAAAATTTGATACTGGTTCAAGAATATGTTTAGGTACATTACTGCTCTATTCTATGTTCTAGAATCTCCTTTGAGCACAAAATCAGTCCTGAAAGGGCCTATTTTACTGCTTGCAGGATTATGTATCTGCCTTATTTTCTGTAGGACTACAGGATACGTGAAAGTGCTGCTTTGTGCCTCAGTTTCCAAAAGCATATTTATCCTTTCTTTTATGTCTATAGTACAAATGCCTCATAGCAGAGTAAGTCTCTTACAATATTATTGTATTCATTTACAGACAATAAAACATCAGTATCCTTTAAAGGGCTGCTATGTTACCTCTAATACCAGGAACAATGTCTTCCATTTCCTGACATGGAAATGTTAGCTATGAGGTTCTTAGCACAGCCTTTCCCTTATGGCCCTGAAAAGGATGGTGACAGTAATGGATGGGAAAGGTAGGGTAGCGTACACTGTGCAGATGAAAAACATCTGAGTGCTTCCCTACCCCCAAGGAGGAGTGCAACCTGAGACAGGACCATCTGTGTGCTGATTTAGAATAACATTTCCTTCCTACGTTAGTCTCTATGAAAATGCAAACAGGTGTTAGAAAGCTAGTGTTACATTCTGACCAAATCTATTTAAACAACAGGCCCAGGCTTGCACCAGCTCAAGGATGGTGGAAGGAGCCAGGAGAGACAGAAAATAATAAGCAAGCTCCTAGAGACATTCAGCAGCTCACACAGGTTTTAGGGATCACTTTTTTTTCCTTTATTTGCTCCTCTTTCCTCCACCCCTTGGATAACACTGTGTGTCAGCAGTAGTCACAGGGAAAGGAATGAGGCTGTGTCAAGAGCTGGAAGTGTGCCCACTGCTGACGCAGAGGCAGCAAGCTCCTGCTGGGGCTGTTAGCCTTCTCCCACTGCCAGGAAAAGGTGCCAAGGTATTATCCCTGGGGCACATTAACCTTCGTCAGGGCTGAATCCTGGTGCAGGTGATGTGTCCGAACAGGAGAGCTAGGGAGCTCATTTCATAATGCTCTTGCATCAGCCTTCAGCAGGAGAATGGAGGAGAGAAGCAGCAGCTCTTTGGACTTGCCCCTCCATGCACACAACAAGTAAGAGGTGAAGGACGAGGAAGGGCAATGTCTGGGCAGATGTTTGGGTTGGCAGCCCATCCTTGCCTGGTGTCAGGATATTATCTCTGTGCTCATCAAGGAGCAGACATGTGGCTCTAGATGTGTCAGGTGTTATTTGTTTTTCAGGGGCACATACTGGAAAAAAAGAAATATAACCTACCTGCCTGCTTTGCTCAGCCTTATTTAACTAGTACAACCCTGCCCATGTCCCAGATTTAGCATCTAATTCTACTTTTGGTTTGTTTTTGGCTTACCTTGTAAGGAAGTTGGCTCTCAGAGCCGCAACAAGGGGACAGGAATTCAGCCTGCAGGGTCCTGCTCTTTACTCACAGAAAACTTGTGTGAAACCAGTAGCACAAATCTTTCCACACATCACATGAAATTATTAAATCCAATAGCTAACTGCACCCATGAATTCCATCAGTAGCGGCTAACCGATGGCAAAATGAGGAGAATTTATTGCCTTGTGCATAAGAGCTGCAGCCCACTACTTAGCACCTCTACACCTAGACCACTCACAGCATTCAGTGTTGCTTACAGTTACGAGCTTCTGAAAGATGTCTTTCTTCCCTTTCAAAATTGTGTTGAGGTATTTGGGGAATGGAATGAAAAATATTACTTCCCCAGATCTATGACTCTAAGAGGACGAAAGAGAGGTTCACAGCAGTGAAACTGGTGAACATCAGATCTGCTAATACAGATCTACATTTACATAATGTAACTAAGAATAGAATTTAGCCTTGTTATTTTATTATATAAAAGCTGACTGGAGTCCTGGATGAATGTCTGAACACTCAAGACATTTTTCCTATAACAATCTTGGGGAGGAGAAAAAAAAAAAAAAACAAGGATAGTGCTTTAATCATTTGATATTTTTACTCTAATTGAAACTTTTTTCTTTGTAAGTAGAGAGAGAACAGGCACATAATTAGAGTGCATGATAATTCTCGCACAGATATGATTAAGCAAGAAGTTCAATGAAAATCTCTTCTTGCTGAACTGCAGCCATTTTGGGGATAAGTGTTTAAGTATATGGAAATAAATTGTTTTCCTGGGGACTATCCAATAGCATTGTTTTAGGAAAAAGACTTTAATTCATTTATCTTTGCAGTGGTCCTGTTTTTCAAACAGAGTACCACCTAGTATTTTAGAAGAGAGAGTCTGGTCATTACTGAAAAATTGTGTGAGTATATACAGGTATTTTCATCTAAAAAGTAAACTCTGTAGGAAATTGTTGGCCTTTTTGGGATCATCTGGAACTTTGTGGTTTGCTTTGTTTTGTTTTTAAAGTGTTTTATAGTGATTTTCTTTTTAATGTATTCATGGAGCAAGTAGAGGTACCTTCAATGGGTCAGAGTATTTGGTTTTATCCTGAGCAGTGGCTGGTTGGTCAGTGAATCAGGCTATTCTGGATGAACCTGAGTAATGCAAAGGGAAGGTATAGGATATCATCCTTCAATGATGAACTGCAAAAAGAGAAAAGAACCCATTGCACTGTGACTTGCTATGCTTTACACTTGACTTGAAGGGGATGGCAAATAGGAAAAGATCACTCAGGGAACATTTCAAAGCAGCAAACCAGTTATATTCCATTTCTTTTCAGTATACATTGCATAGATCCTTCATTCTTTGTAGCCTCAGACAATGCTGTAGTGAAAAGAAAGCTCAGTGAAGAAAGCATAGTGAAAGAAAGTATAATGAAGGAATCCACTTCATCACAAGATTAACTTTATATTGGGCCACACTCTCAGAGGTAATGGTACTTGTTTTCGTGTCAAGTTTGGTGCTTTGTCTACAACAGCGTGTCCCTTGTGTGTCTTAGATGACATAAGCATGAATACACAGTTCACCAGCTGGCTACCAAGTCCCTACATTCTTAATATATCTTCTGAAAGTATCTTCTTTGGAAAGTGCTATATTACTTCTGGTAATGGCACCACAGTGTCTGAAAATGCACTTTACTATAATGACCCAGATAATGAAGGCTGAATTGCAGTGAAAATCTGGCAGAAGTGCTATGACATCCGCTAGTTGTGGCAAATGTGTTCTTCCTGATTAATGTTCTTATAATAAAACACCACGATGACTAGGCTGTTAATTTCAAAAGCCATGAAGTGAAAACCGAGCTCACTGACTGATGCACTGTGGCATCATTTGTTACAGTATTTTCTTCACTGAAAAGACAATCACAAAAATGGCAGATCTCTTAAACTAAAAAGTTGCAATTTCATTAAAAAAGAGAGCTTAATTGTGTACAACAAATCAAAGATTACATTATTGCTGATATTACTTTCTGCTGTAAATAAACTTGGCATTGAATACAGTGCTGGAATACTTAACATTCTTCAACAAACACCTCACCAAATAATTCCTTTTAACTACTATCTATATCTTTTGCTTACTATTAACAATCTGTTGGCAAGGATTGTAGGAAGAATTAATTTGAAAATGATGGAAAAAAGGGTATACACAGACGTTGTGGACATCTCCCAATTTGTTTCAGCTTGATGTTCACCTACTATTACACATATTGAAAGACAGCAGAGATTGAGTAGCCCCAAAGGCCTGACTACTGTCTACAAACATTGTGGTAAAGAGATATCTTTAGATACAAAGATATTTTGTTATTACCCTTACAGCTTGCTCATGATTTTGTTTCATGAGACTTTGCCAGCCTTCGAAATGGGGTGACATAATCAACTTGCTTATCATTTACAGGTTGCCTAGAAAACTCAAGAAACTAGCAAGATCTTTAAAATGTTTCTGAGGTAGTTGAAGATGTGATATAAAAACAGAAGCTAGATCTTTTTTTCCTATTTTGTTTCTATCCTCTGTGGGAGAAAGGCCTGTCTCTGACTTTTGTTCTCTTGTTGTTCCTGTCTCCTTTTGTTAGCACATTCAATAACCAGAGAAGTACAGGTATCATGGCAAATAAAATTCACCTGATAGTCCAGAGATGGCGGTCCAGACAATTTGCTGAGCAGTGAATAAACTCTGTGTTGTCCTAATTTAAAAGAGGCAAACATCTTTAACTCATGTATGTCCTCAGCTACCAATTGCTCAGGTGAAGCCTGTGGAAATTTCACAGAGGAGTTAATTACTTTCTTCATCTTTCTCGGGACAGGCAGATCAAGTTACCTCTGATACTACAAGCAACTCCATAAAGAGAGAGAAAGAAAAAGAAAGAAGGCTCTGGTAGTCTGCACTTCAAGACAAATGAAAGTCTTGTTATGCTGGTCTGCTTTTTAATGCTTCACCAAAATCCCTAAGGGATATGATACTGGTCTTTTTGATGTTTGCTTGTAGATCACAGCAACCCAGAAAATGACTGTATAATGAGAATGATCAAGGCTCGTTGGAACATTAAGGCTGTTGTTGCCGGTGAGTAACTGTGTAATGCCACCTTTTGGCTGTGACTACAAGTGTCTCATGAATACTCAAAGAACTGGGTCGCATTGTCAACTCAGAGGGAAAAAAAAAATAAACAACAAAAAAAGCAGTGCTTGCATGTGGTCCTGTTCTTTGGGGTTTTTTAAAATTATTGTTGGTAACCATTTGACTGAGTAAACAGGAACATGTAGCGAAAGAAATGTGAAGGCATTAACGTGTAGGTAATGACTGCTGTGAGGCAGTCCTTAGCATTGATCATACTGCAGTTTATTCAGCCACGAGAGAGACTGTGTAATAATTTCTTGTTAATTGAAGTGGTTTTTTTCTAGCTGGATCAGAAACGGTGGAAATGATTCATTTTGACAAGAGTTTGAAAATTTTCTTGCTGTCTTTGCATTGATGTCAGTTGTCTTTTGAGTTCAGTTGGACTCTTGTAAGGTGAGGTGAAGTCTAATGAATCTTATATAATAGTTCTACTCCCCTTTCAAAGTGCTCATCTGTTTTGGGAAAGGAGGTCGTCTTCTTCCTGTTTTGTGGGGTTTTTTTTCTTTTATTTTCTACTACCACTTTTTAGAATATAATGAAAATGTACCCTTCTTGAAGGAAGATCTGAGAAATGAAAAATTTGTAAGGATTCAGGTGGAGCATTTCAGCTGTAGTCCCGAGGAAGCAGCTTTTATAAACTATAGAGTCGACTCCCATCAACAAAGAGGGTTTCTGCCCATCAATTGGCAAAGTTTAAGTTTTGAGAATTAACTTCTCAAAGCTAAGGAAAAATTGGAAATTAAAGCATAGGAGTGAAAGGACATATTTTTGTGCCTTGTGCTGTCTATTTTTCTCTTAGTAAAGATTTTTCAGATTCACAGGTTTTATAGTCTCACACAGGCATAGAAAATGTAGTGTAGCTTCACGAGCAAGAGTCCAGAGAGGCTGAGGTCCTGCTCTCACCTGCAGCTTGCTTGCTCTGGACAGTGCAACTTGAAATTGACTGTGATTCCAAGGATACAGTACTTGGTTTCATGAAGACAGTCAGTTTGGTCACTCATTTCTTCCATGAGAGTGACTGGATTTCAACTCACAATTCTCACTTTTCTGGACAAAGCTCCCTAGAATCTGCAGTTATCCTGATGGTGAATGTGGTAACTCCGAGGACTGGAATTAGAAAATCCCTTCAAATCTTGCCTAAAGGAGGGAACCAGCACAAAAAAAAAAAAAACAAAACAAAACCAAAAAAACAAAAACCTTCCACTCCTGCCTCCTTCTAAAAATAGAGGATAGAAAAAGGCCATGTGGCTCATAGCGGAAGACATAAAGTTACTGCAAGTTATCTTTCTTCTCTGCTGCAGCCAGAGTGACCCCTTCAACAGCCCACAGCAATTAGAGAGCATCTGCCACCTTTCTACAGCTGACATCCCTGGCCACCACTAGCCTTCATCCCTCTCATCTGACTTGCTCTTCTTAACTTCTGGCAATGTCATCCTCCATTAACCTTACTGTTTCCATCAAGAAGAATAGTGTACTATTTTAAAAATGTGTTTGGATGAGTGAAGGAGAAATGTGTAGTCAATGAGTCCCAAATGTTGAAAAGAGTAGTTGATTTGGATCAAAGTTGATCATCAGTAAGTTGACGAGCTTGCAGGGAGAATTGCAGCCAGAGCACTGTGGAGGTGTTAGATAAAACAGAATTTCATGAAGAAAAGTTAGAATTTAACCATTCCATTAAATTTTGTTAGGCCTCTTCATGCAGCTAAATGCATGTCAGAGAATTATTTACTCTAATGTCAGTTTGCTGGGTTGTTACAGGTGGCTACACAGAGCCCTGTCATAGCCAACAAAGCTAACAGTGGCCTCTAGAAATATCTGAAGAGTTAAGTTCACATGACAACAATGGGAGCAAGGCCAGCACCTCATCTAATTATTTCTTGCCCTTCCCACATGAAATACAAATGGCAGCATCAACAAGCAGAAGGCAAGACCTTCACTGGGAGGTCTGTTCAGCATGACTGTCATGTTTTATTTGCAAGATGATTACTAAAATGATTGGGAAACATTCCTCTTGGAAAAGAGCAGAGCAGGAAAGCATCTTATCAGATAAAAGAAATTGCGAACTCCTGGGTGCAGGCATGCAAATATACCATTTGTAATCATACTCAGGGTCAGCCATTTAGGTTGCCTCCCCTCTGACAGAGAAATTAGCAAGCTACTAGCATTAGCACCTAACCTCAACTGATTGACTATTTAAACAACTGACAATGAATAACATATAAATGTTAGCTTCATGATACAGAGGAATCCTTTGACTCTCACTGAAATTACCAGGACTGTTTCACTGCTGTTGCAGAATCACTAATGGCATGCTCTGGTAACGTAATAACTTATGCTTTACTGATTAAAAAAACCACAGTATTTAAATCAATAAATATACTTATATACACTGGCTACCATGCATAGTCATGCATTAATTAAAACTGACTACTTTCACAATATGATACTTTGAAAACAACCAGTAAGCTGAGTTAGCTATTTTACTCAACAAAAAGCAAATGAATGAAAATTATTAGCCCTGGTTTCTGAAGGAGTAGGAGCTTAAATGATCACTTTGAAGTTCAGTCACTTGCACCCTAATACCTGTAGAATCGACTCAAGAAAATTTAATGGGGATGGATTTCTCAAAAACAGATGAGTGTATAGAATGCTTGTGAGAAATGCTAAGTTGTCTGTAAGAGGTGTTTACAGCCGATTTCTCCTCTTATGGCAGAGGAAAAGTGAAGTTTAACAACTACCTTTTTGGCTAGCTGGCTATTAGCTGCTATCATGTAAGTAACCTGGATTATGCTATCTCATTTTAATAGTATGGGAAGTAGAAGAGGTTTTTCAGTAATGTGGAGGGAATCTGAAGGCAGTTCTGGGCAAAGGGCAGAGGGGAAGGGAAGCTAGTTACTGTGGAGTTGCGACTGCACAGGTATGGGACAACAGACCAAAACAAAAATCAGGCTTATTTCCTTGTTCTTGTGAGGCTTCTCTTAAACAAAAATAATGTGTATCAGAAGCAAAATCATGGTTTATCATATGGTGCTCTGGTTGTAAGGTACTATAAAGATGTTTAACTTGGAAGCTCTATGTCTTTTAGACTTTACTAGCACAGATTTTTCTCATATTGTTATGTTAGCAGAAGCTGCATTACTGTTTTGTGATGTTATACTACCATGTGCTAGCCTTTCTGAGACTAAGAAATGCAATTTTAGGGAACTAAAAATGCTACTGAAAGCTGGTCATGTGTCTTTAAGAAAAAAAATAAATCATACATCTTTTCATTACACTTATCCAGCTGAAGGGCATAATTAACCTTGAATATGGGTGATCAAAAGAAAGATATTTCTTGTGGCAACAGTGTTCTGTGTTCTCCTCAGAGGACTGGGAGCTGGAGATCCAGCCTCCCAGACATTTGGAGAAAGGACTCCACTGCTACCTGTAGTCAGTGCTGCCTTCCCTTGCTCTTAGGGAAGACTGGCGGCCTAAACAGCCTTCTGAAACAATGTGAAAAGTCCGTAACATGAATAATTGAGTAGGGAAGCCTGGAGACTTAAGCTTCTGTTTCTCCCAAAAATTTCACATGCTTTTGCTCTCTCTTGTGAAGGGACCGATCCTCTTGACAATAAGAGGATTTTCTGCAAAAGATTTGAATGTCCAGGGTTTCCTACACTCCCCTCCCCCCTTCTTTAATTGTAGAGGATTTTTTAATGGCTTGTTTGTTTCCAACACACAGACAAGCTTCTGTGTATGTAAGCAGGCTGCTTTGCTTGGGCACCAGAGCTGTGGCTAACAATACTTGTGGCTGGGGAGCCTGGCAGCAAAGAGCTGGTCTGGTCTAGATGTTCTTTGGTTTTGTCAGTTTTATAATGGAATAAAATATCCAACTGCTTTTACTCATCTTTGTAAGACTTTTCTTTCAGGTACATCTTGCCTGGTTGTGCTAGGTGATCTAGCACGTGGATTTGGATTTGAGTTTTGAGGCTCACTCTGAGCTGTGTCTTAAAAGTGACAGGAGAAAATTAGTGTGGAGTTTACCAAAGCTAACCAAATACATTTCCTCTTTTGTCTCAGGATTAAATGCAAGTTGTTTTCATAATTTTTTGAGGAAGGGGCTTCCAGAATAGAAATGGAGATCTCAGCTGGGATGTGAGAAAACTGAGGACTAAACCTTATGTTTAAACCAGGCCTTTAAAAACACTGTTGTAACCTGTATTCTGAAATTGTGTCCATGCAATATATTCTCCCATCTTCAGAGATTATTCCATCCTTTCAGGTTCACTTTCATAGTATGATTCACAAAACCGACCTCTCAGTCTTCAGTGGTTGTACATGAGAAAACTGAGCCTGTCCTAGCAAGTTTAGAAAGTGCTGACCCATGTGGTTCATCAAGAACACCTCAAGCACTCAAATTCCTTTAGTCTCTTCTGTAAATCCCACTTACTCACTTACCATCTCTGCCCTGCAAAACTTAGACACATAAAGCACTTACAAAACAAGATGTATGAAGGAGTCTTGCTTAACTTCACTCTTTCTTTCTAGACAGTCAACACGTGTGACTTTAAGACATTGTGTCAGTATGAAAATGTAAGAAATGTTCTGTCCCAGAAGGCTAACTCTGGCTGGAAGCACTTACCAATGGACAACAGAAAACCCTTTGTGTCTCACCATTGTACCTCTTAACTTTGTATTGTTAGAAAACAGTTATCTCTTGATCCTTTAAATAACAAATGACCTTATTCTTTTTAATGGAGTCATTAAGAAGTCTAACATTCAGGTATAAATTCCTGCTACTGCTGTGCACCTTAATTTACTATTCATATGTGAATCCCTTTGGGTTCCCAATTACTATCCAGCAACAGCAATTGGCTCTCAAAATTACTCTCACAGGACTGACTTTGCAAAGGACACTGAGTTTATATCTCAGTTCTCTAATTAAAGACACAACACTTGATAAACCTTGAACAACTAGTAATTGGAAGCTAACAGTCTCACCAGATCCCTGTTGACACAGGTCTTGTTGCCAGATAACTGACCACAAGTGGGTCGTGTGAGCAGTGCAGAATGAAAATTGAGGTCGCATGCTAGTGGAACTGAACCAGTGGGAATCAAATGAAAAACGTCCCTGGTGCAGATGTTACCTTAACACACACAATTTGTTGCAACTCAGTGCACAACATCTGAAACACCACAGGTGCTACAATTCCAGCTACCGGCTGGGGCATGAAATAGAAAATGAAATTGGTGGGGGAAGGAGCGATGGGTTTCAGAGGATTCACCATTCTGCTCGATATGCATGTGCAACTTAGCCATAAAACAGCTTGTGTCAATTTATCCATAGTCTTGGTCTTGATTGTATTTCAAGAATAGAAAGTTCTTGTTGTTTTTTTTTTCTTTCCTCCCCCCCGCCCCACCCATTCCCCGCTTAAGATTCAAGCCCTTTAAAGAGACTAAGAGCATAACCAGGATTCTTATTTATTTGACTGTGTCAATGTTCCTTTTCAGCAAGTTTTTATCACAATAACCTTCACTCTGTCAAATATTTAATAGTGTTCCCTCATAAAAGTGCAAGTGCAGCTCTCATTGAAGAATGAGACAGATAGCTTCACAGATGTTTTAACTAATGATAGAAATACTGTAAGGTTACTAGGATGAATGGCTGCAGGTGAAAAGCAATAATGAGAAAGGGTCTGAGTTAAGGTTATTGTGCTTTGATGAAGTGTGCTTTTTGCTTATGCCAAGTAGGAAACAAGTTTACATGGAGTTGTATCAGAACTGCTATTCCACTTTTCCTACTTTCTTTGAGCAAGAGCTTCCATGAATTACCATTTAAGTGTCAAGGGAACGCAATAGTCATTTAAAATACTACATAATTTCAATACTCCACTTATTTTGCATCAAATTCTTTACTTTCTGCCATTAGGTTTGTCGTGATGAAAGGACAACATAAGAAGGGCTGTTCTACCTCAAAAAGAGGGTGCATCAAGCCCAGCAGCTCATCTCCAGCATTTGACATTAGCACATGTCCAGGTAAGCAGAGGAATAACAGAATGCTGGAACACACTGCCCAGAATAAGTGTGGAGTCTCCTTCTCTGGAGTTTTCCAAACTCACCCAGACACGTTCCTGTGTGACCTGGTTGATGTGTACCTGCTTTAGCAGGAGGTTGGACCAGATGATATCTAAAGATTTCTTCCAACTCCCATCATTCTGTGATTCTGTGAATAGGAGCATGACTCCTGCCATGTCCTCAGGACTCTCCATCCTCCACTTGTTTTCTGCACATGGGATTTCCTAGGCCTAATGGGATTTCCCAGGACTATTGTGATTTGCTGAGTAACCTAATGTCTTATAAACATTAATCCCATTTTGCTCTAATGGGGTACAAACATTTTGTATCCACATCTTGCTTTGCGGAGCTTCACAGATCTACGTCTACTGTGTGTTAAAACACTTTCATTTGTTTTAAACTTGATTCCTTTGATAATCTCTATTTTCTGTATTGAAATAATGTCATCCTTAGTTCCACAGAGTCTAGAAGTATGTTTTGCAAGGGTCTGACACAACAGTTCCTGGCTTTTGTACAGCCACAGCATGCACCCTAGCTGGTGGCCAACTGCACATCCACAGCAGTATGCCTGGTGCAAAAGCTTACACTGGGGCAGCAGAAAATAAGGCAAACACCAAAACTCTACCTGTGACACTTGCTCTATCTAGCACCCCAATAGTTTCACCTACTGGTAGATTTAAGAAGTAGGGCATGAGTTAAATTTGTTCATTCCCCTGGGTCCAGGACTGGGTGCAAATGGGACTGCAGCACATTGGCTTCACCTTCCCACAGGAAGGTAGAGGCCTGCCCTATGTGGATTACCTTGCTTGGTTCCTTCTTAAACTCTCTCATGAGATATCAGAGCTGACTTTCATTTCAGCACCTGATTACTTTGGAGAGGAGTACAGCATTATACTAAGTAAAAAATGCTAAAATGCTTGTATTCCTGAAACTGCAGAAGGAATTGAATGAAATTCAATGGTAGAACGACAAATAGAAATGAAAATACTACATCTCCAGATGGCAGTAAAGTTCATCCAATTTGAGCACCTGAGGCACAAAATGAAAAAGCAAAGATGGATATATCAAAAGATCATTGCAATTTTCTTTTTGCCTCAGAGAGGCTGATCATTAAAAAGTGGAACAACACATTCTTAATGGCAAAACCATACAAGCATCATATGAGCAAAGGGAAGAGTAAACGGAAGAGAAGCATGCTAAATGATCTGCTTTTCTTTGTGTCTGACTTGCAGCAGGATTAATTGAATTAACAGTCCCAGGAATGTTGCAACAGATTCTTGACTGTGCTGGGTCACAATGAACACCAACATCAGTGTATTCACTGTTTTTGCCCTTTGCATTTTTCCCTGTCTATACTTGGTAGATTGAAAGCATCTTTTATCTGCAGTAGGAGTGCAGAGTGTCTTCCTTCTCTGTGCTAGGTGCTACATATGCAGACACATGCAGCCCCACCTCTGCCGAGCTTCAGGTACAAACACCAGAGAAGATGGTAGAAACAGGGACAGCAAACAAAGACACGGTCAGCAGATTGTGTGTGAAACACATAAGAGCTTCTTCTCTGTGTCTTCCAAGCAATGAAGTGTTTGACAGGAGCGCCGAGTCCTGCTAACTATTCACATGATCAGAAAGTTACTATGTGGTATTGGAAAAAAGATGAGGAGAAAACTTTTTATAGGTTGTAATTAACCTAGGTCTTAGGTCCAGGGAGGTCTGGAAAGTCCCATGCTGTGTGGTGGACTGCCATTATTGGACAGCCCTGAGTCTGCTCTTAGCAGTCTGCGCTGGTGCTGCAGAGCTCCTCTGCTCCTAGAAGGGGTAGGGGGACTGCAGTCACTGCCTGCAGAAATTGGCTTATCCTTGTTGAAAAGGCCAAATGCGAACACAATTTTCTGGTCCTCAAGGAGTCGCCTGTCTTCTGGCCACCCAATATAGCAAATTATGCCTCTTTTTCTCTTAAAAACAGAACAAATCTGTTGTCTGGGGTATCCTGAGCACTTCAGATCTGACTGGCTGAGCACACAACTGCTCTGAGGAACTGTGCAGTCTGAATAATCTGCTGTGTTGTACAAAGACGTTACTGCATATGGTTTGACAACTAATCAGCAATTCATCCTGTCAGTGATGTTCTGCAGCAGCTGAACATAGTTCTCAGACAAGAGTTTGCTAACTGCCCACCAGCAATTGCTGAGTGATAACACATGCAGTTCCCCACATGTTTATGCAGATACTCAGATTTATCTGACAGCTTTTTACCCAGAAGCATGATACACAGTAATTAAAATTAAAAATGTTTTGACAACCAAAACAAATGGCTATATAAATTAGAAAACTGTAAAAAGCAATGCTTTCTAAAAATAAAGATCTATAGATAAATCAGAACAGTGCAACAGAGAACATTTTAATACAAGCATGTTAATGTAAAGCAGCTTTAAATACAGGCTCAGGTTCTGACTGGAAGAAGAGTAGTTTTTAGAACCATAGCCAAGGAAACCTGTGAGAGATTAAAGGGAGGAAAAAAATCTTGCTAAACAAGGAGTGAAGAGGAAACAAAGGACAGATCTTTCCAGTTCGAGGTAAAACTCTCAGAGAGGTGACAGGCTGGAGAAACATGTCCCTGTTCAGTTTTCTCCCCAGTGCCTTGTTCAGAGACCCCTCTTGAGTGACTGTGACTGCCTCAAGAGAAGGTTGGAGAGTGCCTCAGCCCTACATCTTCTGCAGGGGAAAGTAAGGTCTAGTAAAGTCCCACCCTGTCCTGCTGTACCATCTTCCTGTGGCAGTGTACTACCCTGTCTTGTACCTCTAAAAGCCAGGAACCATCCTGATACTGGTTCTCACTTGTGCCGTTCTGAACCAGAAGGCAAGTGAGGGCAGTCTCCGTTTAAAACAAAACCTCAACCACAATGACTAACCTCCAAATCTCTAAGATAAATCCCTTCCCCTTCACTTCTCTCAGGAGCTTGCAGCTACTTGCTGCATGGAGTGAGCAAGAGCCTGACCCTGTAGCTCAGCAATAGCTCTGGAGCAGATCTTTGTTGCTTCTGGTTTATGACTGACATAAGTCATGCTGCTTGGAGTTCCCTCGGTGCAACTGCCTCTCTTGGCCTCTGGTGTCAGCCTGGGAGCAATGAACTCTTCAAAGCAGAGAAGAGACTTGGTAAAGAATTTTACAAAGCTGAAAGCAGCATTAACAGAAAATAAAAATATTTTCTCCCACAGTAGTACCTGCACTTTTTTTCTGTTTATGCCTCAGCAATGGAACTGTGAGGGCTTGGGATGACAAGTGGGTACAGGAATGGCAGGCTAGGAGGTGCCTTAATGTCACTGCCTGCTTTAGTGGGATTGACACTGGGAAAGTGACTTCCCACTAGTTTGGGCTTCTCTTCCTAAGGTGCTTTTTGTGTTCTCAAAAATGCTGTCCCTCAACAGGTTCATTGTACTTCTACAAGCCCTGTTAGCATTGTCTGGGGGTTTGGGTTCACAAATAACAATGGTAAGGAGAAGGAAGATAAAATAAAAAAATTAGTGTACTCAGATTAAGGAGAAAGGTAGCTTTCTATGGCAATTAAACATTGTTATCTGAGACAATCCTGGTAACCAGCTGTATCGAAACTCATCCCTGTCCCTTCTTCAAACTGAGTTCACTAAGATGTAGGCGGTCTTTTTCTGGTTTCCTCATGCTGGCATAGTTCCAGGTAGCTTCAGGAGCTTTAGCCTCAGCCACTAGCGAAAACAAAACCCACCACAGGCTATGGAGCTCAGAGCTATTTGTGCTGAGCAGCAATCTTACTGAGCAAACAAGAAAGAGCAAAGTCTGGCTTTTCTGGTTTAGTCTTTCTAATCAGGTGGTCCTTGGAAAAGCACAGCTTTTGGTGAGTAAGGCAGGATGCTAAAGGGTCATTTCTGGAGAGGTACACTCATACAATGCCTGTGAGGACTTTTGTTAAGGAGTAACATATTTGCATCAGATTTACCAGGAGAGAGAGAGAAGGGCATATTTGTGCCTTTTGGGAATGGCCAGTATAGAGTGCACTCATTCCTTTCCAGGCTATGCAAACAAATGAATCGTGCTAGGTTTTTCTTTTAAATCAAACCCAGTCTGTATGGTGCTGGTAGTCCCTCTCCTGGGAAACAAACTTTCAAGGCCACAGCTTCTCTTAAAGCAGTGCTGATGACTCGGAAGTGTGAATTGAGTTTGCTTCTGCATACTGTCAAACATAGGTGACTGAATGACCACTACATTAACTCTGTTGGTGTTAAGCTGCAAATCCATAGCAGTAAGTGGAACTTTCAACGTGTAACTGCAGGACTGCAATGAATTTTTTGGTTCTCTGAGCCATATTAACGTGCCATTAAAAAACTGTGCTGGTAGAAACTAGAGTTACATTTTGTGTTGTACCCAAAAAAGCTTGAGATTGGAAAACAAGTCTGTATCACCTTCTTGGCTTCTGAAGTGTCATCACAGTAACTGAACATGGCAAGCTTTGCTTCCTTGATGGCAACGTGACCTAGCATCTGCTCACTGCTATGTTGAGATCCAGGAGCAGCATTTCATTGTTTATTCAGATGAGTTGTGGTAATTGTGTTGAGTCCAGTATCTGGTCTTGTACATGAGACTTTGCAAAAGCTGCAGTGTTTTAACTGTTCGTGGTAGGCAACACACAAGGAAGATTTTTTAGATTACATTTTTCATCAAAACAAGTGGTAGTGTGTAGCTAAATTGTCCTGGAGAGAAGATGCTAACCAACATCTTCAGAAGATTCATGCCCACCATAGGCATGCAACTCTGTGATGTGTCTATGAAAGTATATTGCAAAGGACAAGAAGCCCTTTTAGCTCCTACCACGGGGTATCCTGAGGTTCAGATTTCCATAGGAGTGAACTCCTGTGCTCAGAAAGGAAGTGGTGAGACAGCACCTCTTTGTGTGCTTGATAACCACTCAAACACATCACTAAACTCCTCATGCCAACATGCTCTACCTGCTGTTCACTCACAAACATATGTGGGAGGCATATGCCAGTCCAGCAAAAAGCCAGTGCAGAAAACTGAAGTGTGCAGCAAAGCACAGTGGTTAACCAGACTTAGCACCTGTCATGTAGGGCCTGTAGTGATAGGAAAAGGGGCAATGGTTTTAAAATAAAAGAAGGTAGATTCAATCTAGATATAAGGAATATTTTTTTTTTTTACAGTGAGAGTAGTGAAATATTGGAACGAGTTGCACAGAGAAGTTGTGGATACCTCATCCCTGGAATCAATCAAGGTTAGGCTGAAAGGGGCTGTAAGCAACCTGATTGAGGTGAAGATGTCCCTGGTCATTGCAAGGGGGTGGACCAGTTGACTTTTAAATGCTTCTCTCAACCCAAGACATTCTGTAATTCTCTGATTCTTTGATGAGACTGTGAGGAAAAGCAGGGGGAAACGTCTTGAGAACACTGAGATTGTGTTCAGGTTGTTTTAATTGTTTTCTTGAAATGTTCCACAGCTTCATGAATTTGGGCCTGAAATCTCCAAGGTCTTTTTAGAAAGGAGCCCAGCTGAAACTTCAGCTGCAATAAAAGAAGAAATGATTCACAGTGTTGGAGTGTGCAAAATTCAATTGCAGTCAACCTCCTCAGAGGATGTTCTGATTTTCAGGGTACTGACGTATGCAACTAACACACTTCTGCTTTCCTACTCCTTAACCCACCTCCTTGGGAACCATCTCTCTGTAGAGGTCTTCTACCAGCTAGACTCTATATATACAGTTATTTTTGTTGATGATTAAAAGGGCAGAGGGAAGAACACTTATCTTCTTACTCTTTGACCCAGAGATCAATTGTCCCACCTGATCTCATATCCTGTTACATGCATATCACTGATCAAATGGCAGAGACCATGCCTAAAGGAATCAGAGCAAAGAGGATGATGCTACCCAATTTTACTCTGCCTTTCCCAATGAAAAATAAAGTCATTTCTGATAGCTTTTGTGATTCCTAGGAAGGCAAACTACCCAGCAGTTCTAGATTGTGCCATGTGATTTTTATTTCAGTGCTGTAATATGATGACAGAGAGATGCTGTTTAGTGGTAATGATTGTTGTGGGATACTTTCTAATTAATAAGGATATGGACAATGGATATAGATAGACCTCACAATTATTCCTTGCACTTTGAAGGATAAAAATTGCTCTGTTTTGCTCCCCAGCAATGTAACTCCCTAAATGCCAGATCTGCAACTGAAACATCTGCCAGGTTTTACATGTGTGCTCAAAGCTGTCTTTTGTTTTGTGTACTGAAATACTATGAAGTGGCTAAGATGAATGGGAAAAATAATAGAGGAGAATGCAAGAAAGCCTCTTAAACACTGGAACTTGACTTTGACTTGAAGACTTAACAACTCATATATGCAAGCCTGTTCTTATAGGTTCTTACTTACCTGAACAGATTGACCATTGCTGGTCACCACATCTGTGAAAAATTTCAGACACACATACCACTGTGGTGTTTTTTAAAATAATCTCTGTCAAGTATCTCTTATCTTTAATTTCAAAGGAAAATCACATTAAGTTTGTGTACTCTTTACAACTAAGCTGCCATGCCACCAGATCACTTGCAAAATAGAGAGTCATTATTTAAACCACTGCTTTAGCTATTTCAAGATTACTTACCAAGCAGAGCAACATTAAAATCACCTGCATGATTTCTTCCAAAAATGACTCTTCCCATTTACAAAGTACTTCTATTTAGCAAAAGGGAAAGAAAGCTCTAGTTGTTAATTCTCAAGGCTGCGATTGCAAAATGTACACACATCCCACAGAGTGAGTGACTGGCATTACAGGCAGTGTAAAGTTAGTAGTGGCTGCTGATTCACTTGCCATTAACAAATGTTTATTTATAAGCAACCCAAATGATTGAAAATTAAAAAAAGTGTTGGGTAGTGAAGTCTGTGAATAGACATATTGATAAATTTAATGAAATTATACTTCCTACTATGAAAAAATAAATCAAAGTGTTTTTTTTCTTAATGGCTGGGTAATTGCTTCTATGTTGTGGAAGATTTTCCTTTAACCTAGCAAGATGAAAGGAAAAAAAAAATTCCATGAATCTGCCTTCTGGATTTTTATTTATTTGTTTTTAAAGTGCAATGTTCTGAAGTATTTAAAACACACTCTAGAGTTTGAATTTAAGCATTAAAAATTTCCAAACTAGATTCTTGCAAAATTCTAGTTAGAATAAGTAAATATTTGCATGACAATAAGCGCAGAGGCTAAAATAACAGTAACCTTGAAGACAGACCTTTCAATGGACTTTTTTTCAAATAATTCAGTGGCAGGTATCTGGATGCCACCCTTGTCAAAGTAAGAATGACATTCTTTTCAAAAGTCTGAAGCATCTGAATATTTCATAGGAACTGACAAAAAAATATGGGTATTTAGTGTTTCTGAAAACTGCTTAATTTCTGCTAAATCATAACCACTTTGGAAGTTTCACCCTTAGCTCCTACAGGCCACGTTAAACACCAAAACTCATGTTTATTTCAGACTGATCAGCATGATCAAGGTATGCAAATTTTAGTACATCTCTGTGAAACGGAGTTGCATCTTATAACTTTATTTTAGAATTCAAAATCATTTCATTGCAACCTATACAAATAGAGTAACTTCTTGGATCAGTCTTGGCTTACTGAGAAGTGTGAGTTATGCTACTCATGCCTTTGACCTCATACTATCCAGAGACTGGACATACTCACATACAGGGTGTTAAATTAGACCCAAGACTTCCTTGTGAGGAAAATTTTCCTCTTGGGCAACAAACGGAAAGCAGAGGGTTTTTTGCAAGCATCATGTATACCACCCTTTAGGCTGCTGTTAGGCTAGATAGGTGCCTTTCTCCTGCCCACATCTAAGATGCAAAAAACATGTGCAGCAGAAAAGAGTGACTGTACTTCTAAAAGTTTTGTTGCCTTAGCAGGAAAGGATAAGTGCTGATGCTGGCTCAGGAAGAAGGACAGCTGAAGGGTCAAGAGTAAGCTTGACTACCAGTGAGCTGCTAAAGAGGCTTATTTAACTTTTTTCTGCTTTCTCCTTGGAAACTAAGAAGAGAGGCTTCAGAAAAGGATTAACTACATGTGTAATTCCCTGTGCTGGCTGAGTCCAGCTGAGCAACGTTGGTTTTTCAGCAAGGCAGCCTGCACAGCTGGCTCTGACAAACCACAGCAGTGTAACACCTTTGAATGGTCTCAGCATGAAGTGGTGGGTGTAATCAGCTGTCACACCAGCAGAAAAGTGTGACTGAGCAAATGGACAGGCCATCACCAGCAACACACAAACCAACAGAAACCAAAGCCTCCTTGTAGAGAAAGGGCTCCTGAAGTTCCTTGAAGGGAACTTCAGCACAAAATTTGACCAAGATCTCTTTTGGAGTCACAAGGCTTGGCCTCACCTGTGGAGCCAGGCACCTTGGCCTGCTGTGCACCACTGAGTGTTCTTCAGCTCCTGAGACACCTCTACCCCTAAACATGGAAATGTTTGGGGGAAAATGTTTTCAAAATGTTCTCTGCAGTTGCCATATGCTATTGACAGAACTAAAAATTAGGTGACATGAGGAGGGGGAAAAAAAGTTAATTAAATTGTTAGTCAATAGCTACTAATGTTTGCTTTATAGTCATTTAAACTCAGTATGTTACCTCTCTTTTGTATCTTCTGCATCTGTTCTGAATTTCTATTTCATTGTAAATGTATGCAACACTGTAAGATAAGGCAACTTGTTCATCTTTGACAGGGAGAAATTAAAAAGACAGTTGGTGTCATTTTGTTGCTATTAGCAAAAAGTAAAAACCAGTTTGCTGTATAGAGTTTTCAGGTCCTTCAGTCATTGTTGCAGAGAACTGAAAACATATCAGACAGGGATGGCAGGAAGACAGACAGGCAAGAGCAACAAGATATGATCAGGCAGCCTGAAGGAGCAATGTCGGGGAGCCTGGCAAGACTCCAGTCTTCTAAAATGTGTTTTCTAGGATACAATTTTTCTAGTTTTGTTCAAAATAAAATAAAATAAAGTAAAATATAAAATAAAGTACTCCACACAATGCCGCAATGAACTTCAAAACTCTGCATGCAAATTAGTCAGGAGAAATCATCCTTTACCTTTTAATATAGAATTAAAACAAAGCAAGAGAGTCTGAAAACATTTTTCAGTCCATCAAAAAATGAAGCGAATGGGAAGGTGCTACTGAATAGTTTCCATTCATGAAACCCTTGAAATAAACCCCTCCTTGCTTTCCACTCTGGAAGCTGTCTCTGAGTTTGGCCAAAGACGATGTCTTAGGGCTAGCAAGGAAGACCTGAGAGGGTACTTCATGATAGTTGGCTCAAAGGTGTAAAAGAGTAATTAGGAAGTATCCAGCAGAGAATGAGAACTTCAGCTCTTTGTGGCGCTGAGTGGAAAGAGAAAGTAGGATGTAACTCACAGCAGCCTGTTGTCCACGTTCTGGGTTATGCTGGTAGTGACCTGCAGAAGGTCTTGGAGGTTGTCATGGATTCAGCCTCACACACGCATCTCCCAAGAGGCTTGCAGAAGCTCCAGAGGCTTCCTTGCAATGAGGTACAGTCAGACCCATTATCTACAATTCTACTGGTCTACGAGATACGCATTTGGATCAAATTACTCAAATGACTGGTGGTTACACTAATTTTGAGATATTCAGTTCAAGATACTTTATAATGACCTGAGATCTCATCTTCAGAAATGAGGCCTCTGGGGACACTTCAGACTGAGCAAGCCAGAAACACATGCCACTTCAGAATCACTGCAAAAATCCTGGTTATAGACTTCATAAAGCTAATTGTTCTTTCTCATTTGTAAATTTCCCTTGAAATCAGGCACCTTAAGGGCTTTCACATTTTGCTAGTTAAAAGCAGTGCGATAAAAAGATTTTTTTTGTATGTATATTTAGAAGCCATGTGTTTTTACACCTGCATGAAAATCAAAATAAATATATTTTGTTACTAATTCGAACCATATAGCCACTTCTATTAAAAGCTGCATGCAAACAGTTATCTTTAGTATGCCAAAGATTAGTCATATTTGTTTTCCAAGGAAGATTATAAATAGTGTTTAGAGGGGAAATAGAAAGTATTTTGCAAATGAGCCCAGATGGAAAACTAACAGATGGCCTAGTACTGTATTTTGTATGCTCGGCCCTACATTTAAATTAAAAATTTTCATAATTAAGATGAAGGTCTGTAACAACACTAGCTACTTTTCCTGTGGCAGCACCATATATCATGTATCACAGGTATGAACTGTGGACTTTTCATAAAATAATAGCAGTAAAACATACATACAAATTTTGCTACTTACTTTAAACAAAGAGGGGAAATAAAATGCAACTCATGGAAATCAAATAAAGAGCAAAATAAAAACATTTTATATGAACTTATATATCACATAATAAAGATGTCTACCACCATCTGACCTTTCTTCCCTGCAAGCTGAATTTCTCACCACCTCACTTGGAAGGAGAAAAAGAAAGATCACAGTTGTTATGTGCTTTCAGCCAAGAACCAGTAGGTCAGTTAGATTTTCCTGGCTTACCTAAATGAAATGGTTCTTGAATTTTAATAATTAAACGATCAGGAGAAGATGGTTCATAAACTTTGGCCCTAAACAGACATTATATTCTGACAACTGAATCAAGAGCAAGGTTTTACATGTTAAAATTTTCCTCCCATAAGGTGACATGTATATATGCATGTAAGTATTACTGCCAGGGACTCAGTCGCTAGAGCAAGGGCAGTACCTTGCACATTGTCTGACAGGTCAGAGGATGCAGCAGGCAGAGCAAGGGCTCTTTTCTCAGCATGCAACCCCAAGATGTGCTCCCAACCACACACAGCACTGGTGCAGCATGGGAGAGGGACAACACCTGTGTTCACGCCAACAGCTTCTCTGCATCTCCAGTGGTCATTTCATGTCGTTTGGGAGAGAAGAGAAGGGGTGGTCCTTTTACAGTAGTCCATGAGCAGGCTACATTGAAGTTAGTTGCAAGTTACTCTTGTTCTTGGGCCACCTAGAATTTAGGAAGAGTAAAAATGGCTTAAAAAAGTATTTCTATCTACCTGCTGTGCTCCCTGTAGTTTTTATTTTCTGTTTGTCCCATTAGAATACAACCATCCAGACAGAACCTTGAGGCAAGAAGGACTGCCTCCATACAAGGAAAAAACACCCAAATCTACCTGCCAGGCATTCTTGATTATCAGCAGAGTTCAGTAAAAATGATATTACTAGGAGACCCTAGGCTGCAAGTCAGCAACTTGCTGGGCTTACAAACCATTTCACAGCAGTAGAAAATATAGTGCTTTGTTATCAAAGAGCTTCTTGTATTGCTCTCACAGTCATAACATTTAAGTGCCTTACCACAGCACATTAAATAGTGTGACTCAGAACTATCATCTGGCTCATTTTCCATCCCAGCTTGTCCTCGTGGAGGGAATTTGATGTACAGCAGAGTGTCTCATTTTGCTAGAGTAAATACTGTATTTTTCACACGTTGCTGTGTACGCATTAACAAAGGAAAGCCAGAAGCTTCATGCCTTACATTGGAGCAAAGGGGATGCTTTTGACAGTTGTCCCAACCTGTGTTAGCTCATCCTACAGGCACAGGGCAGCTCCCACCATGTCAGAGATAAGCTTGCTCTTTTGATAACAAAAATAAGTTTAAAAATACAGGCAAAAATGACAAATCTGGAAACTTGCCATTCTTAATTAACCAACCTTATACCAGAGAGTACTTAGGTGTTCATGTTACTATTTGTAACCCCAAGTAAGAAAGCTGTTTCCTTCCTAGGGAGTGCTGCTGTAATGCTATCAGTCTCTGGTGGCTCTTCCAGAAATTTCTGTGTAGGTTTGACATTTCTGGAAGTAAATCTTTAAACGAAGTACCCACTCATTCAATTCTCTATCCCTGCTCTTCCTCATGTGTGTGTTGCTGATCGGGTTGCTGCAGAGACATCTGCTGGTTGTTGCACATTTTGAGTGTTAATTAATTATAAGGAAGACAGAAAATTCCTCAAACCATATTTAAATTATCTCATATCTTTATCTGTTTCCTAAAATGTGTTATAAGCAGATTTGGTTGATTGATACAAGGAGGGACTAAAGAGCTGAACTAGTCTGTTTCTCTGGTGAAATTTAGTAAGGTTTTGGAATTTCAGGAAATCTAGTTTGAAATATAGCTCCCATTTTTGTGATTGAGCTCTTGACAAAAGCAACAGCAGAGCTGAGAGCTTTCAGAATTTTTTGATGATGATGATCCCACACACTATGTGACATTTCTTAACTTCTCATGTATGTTTCAGGCAGTCTTTTGTCTTTACTTCTGCATTGCAAATTCTTCCAAGTAAAGCATATTCTTTATCTGATGGTGCACTATTTGGAAAAGCCTCACTGCTATGAAGATAGACATTACTTTCTAATTCAATAATTTATATGCTTCAATAGTTGATGTGGCTTGCAGTTCAGTGTGTTTGTTTTTGGGAAGACTTGCTTCCAGTTCTTGCAGTAAGCCACTACACAAGCAACATCATCCTGCCCCCTCCACTGCCACTATTCAATCAATTCCACCTCAAAAGGTGGCCCTCACAGTTATCAGCTAATTTACACCCTTCTGCAGGTGTGATGATCTAAGGCACTGAAATACCATCTTGATAATCCAGTAACATGCAATCTAATCTGGGCTTTCAAGGCAGGTGAATTTGACTGTAAATCTGTTCTGCACACAGGTTTGTCTCTTCTGTTCTTAATTACACCTGTGCAAATCTTCATTTGTTTCTCATTGCTAAACATATTGTGTGGATTATTTGCATTCCCAGAAGGCACATTTCCATATTGAACTCTTCTCTGAGAATGAATGTCCAAGTCATTAATTCAAATGTGATACACAAAGTAGTCAATATTCTCTCAGCCTGTGTTACTTGAATTTTCAACTCATAGCTCTAAAAAACCTATGTATCTGTAAAAGTAGCACACTTTAAAATCTATATCTTTACTACGGATTAAGGAAAATTAATTTGGTTTTGCTTGAGTTTGCCTTATACATTTTTACTATGTTTTGTTATTTTCATCTTTTCTAGAAAACTTTATGATTCTGCCATGCATGTTAGCCACTGCTTCTATCCTCACAAGGAGGAGATAACACGATGTTTCCTCATGCACATTTCCTGAGCTGGGAAAGAACACACAATAAGCACATATGCTCTATAGGACTTTAAAACAAACCTTACCATCTATGTCACACTTTGTGGAAATGCTGTAAATAACAGTCTGTAGTTCAATGCTGTAACTCTTGTGCATGTGGAAGAGCTCCAGAACTAGCCCAAGGGTTCCACTCGTGATAGTATAAACCAGTGACTGTAAGGAGGCCCAAGAGAGACACGGTGGAGTGTGCCCAGCTGCTCAAGCCATGCACAGGTCTGCTCTCCCTCTCCATAGCATGTTGAACAGCACAGAAGGAATACAATTGGCATGAGGGTTTGGTGCTGTGACAGTATTTCTCAGACATACAATCTTTAGAAGACATTTGAGGGATTGAACGTGAGGGCAAATTGCTGAAGGCCACTGACAAGTCATAAAATCATAGAAAGCAGATATGGGATTTTCACTTAACTCATCGTACATTGAAGTTGAGAATATAAGCGTAAAAGTTCCCAACCATGCTACACAGTTAGTGTACCAGACCATCTCCCAGGTGAACTGGGAGGGGGGATTTGCTACTTCAGATAAAAACAACAGAATTCACTTTTCCCCCGACCTATTTTTTGTGTAAGTATATATATCTACTTTATGACTGCAGGAATGTGGTCTTTCTGTGTCTGCTGCAGTAAATAGAATAGCTTCAGTCCAAAGGAGTCTTACTGGTCATCACTGCTAAGATCTGGACGTTAGGGATGTCAGTATGTGGTAGATGTCTGGAAGATCTTGGATAGTAATGTGAGGAGTGAAGAGGAAGTGAAAGGACTGGCATGGGTCGGAGTGAGAGGAGGTGCTTATGCCAGCAGATGTAAGTGCGTAACATAAACAATAAAGCAGAAACTGAGCATCATCCTTACCGTGTATGCAGTGATCCGTTCCCCTCAGCAGTCAGTGAGCTGGGAGATCAGTCTGGACTGCCAGGTAGTGTTGTCGGCAACGGCAATATCAGTGCCTTTGGCCGACACTTCTGTAATTTGTATGGTAGTGGACTGGTTATCCCACAGAAGGCCAAAGCACAGGTTAACAGCCACAGGGATATCTGTGTTGCAGAAGCCCAGTCCTGAGAGTAGAATCCCATTGAGGAGCTTTTTCTCAAGGCCTGCTCATGCTAGGAGTTTGATTTAGATGTCCACCATGTTAGACGCAAACCAATATTTTGGGAAACACTGAGTGTTGGGGTGTTGTATGGGAAGTCTCCATCAGCGATTAACAGTGGGGAGGAATTACCATTTAACGCCTTTTCCCCTGCTAGATTCCGAAATAGCTATTTAGGGAAAAATGTTCCAACACTTTCACAAAGACTATCACACTGCCAATGGGATCGTTGAGTGGAAAACTGTTAGCATGAAATGAGTATGTGAGGGAAAGGTTGAAGACAGCTGCAGATTTTGGAGTAGTGACCCCAGCACTATTGTACAGAAGTCATGGGGAGGTGGGGAGACTAGCTACTGATGCACACGCAAGTTTAATCATGGGAAAGGCATAAGGCAGAACAGCAGGTGAAGCGACTCAGGAAAGGACCCCTTCTTTAATTTTAACCTTGGGATGTCTGTTCTCAAAGCATTCCCCCAGCTGCTTCAATTCACAAGTAATGAAACGGTCATTTTCAAGCATGACAGTTTTACTGGAGCTCCTCACAGAAGAAAAATTTCAGTGGCAACCAAAACTGGAGTCCTGCCTTTGATCTTGGAAAAGGAGGAAAATGAAGATGGGAGTTGTTTCATGACTCAAATAAAACAGCAAAGCCCTGAAGAATCTGCCTCACTCCTTTTCCATTAAACTCAGCTAAGCCTCATTATACATTTAAGAGTGCAAATCTAACATAGTGATCATCTTGTTTTCTTGGGAGGAGAATTTTGTCTACACACAGTACCTACGTGTTGAGAAAATTTTCTCATTTTGTTTTGTTTTGTCTTGAGCAAATTTGCGAGTATCTTTGAACACCAAATCTTGAATGTGTGATTCAGGACTTCTCTACAAGCACTGTAACTACTGAGAGATGAGGAATAAAATCCATAAGTGGATTCTTTCACACTACAACATATACCACAAATGCTAAGGGAACCATGGGCCTACTGTTTTGTGTTAGTACACAGAAGAAAAGGAGGATTTATTTCCCACATATGTTTTCTGTTTACTGTGATGTCCTTCAGCTAATGCAGAATTTTCTGTTCCTTACAGAAAACAGAGCAAGTTTTTTTTTAAAAAATTCTTTAAAGTATGGTACTATCAGATCCATTTTCTTTCAGAAACTGAAGTCAACAGCCTGTCTCCAGCAGGAATTTTTATGAGAATACATGACTCTGAGCATTTGTCAAGGTTAGCTATGGTGACGCACAGGCTTCCTATCTTGGCCTGAGGGTAGGGCTGTACTTTTGCAGTAGGCAGGATTGCCTGCAGTCTTGCAGCTGATCTAAAATATACCAGGGCTCAATCCCATTCCTACCTGCTGCAGCTGACTCCAGTTCAATACACTGGTAGGACTGGTGCATTGGTTGGTGCTGGAGACACAACCTACTGTCGCAGGCAGGGGTAACATAGATTCTCTGTCTGGATGCATTGCTTTGGAAGCCTGCAAATAACTGGTGAGGTCAAGGCAGAAGGAAAAACACCATTGGAAACAGCAGGCTGTGTGACTTATGGGCAAGCAAGTGACTCTTGCACTCCTTAGCTTTACCTGTGGTTGCAGAGGCCTGAAAAAGAAGGCTGGAATCTGTTCACAGGGTTTACAATCAGTGCAGGGATTCAAGCAGAACTTGGTGCATAGGCCTGTCCTCTTCAGAAAGGTGAATGTTGCTTGATGGGAGAGTTTATGCCTTAAGCTGTTCTGGCCTGTCACCACACAGACCCTGAGGGTGTTGCTCATGATGAAAATTCTGTGCCGTGTCTTGAACAAGCAAGTCACTCAGACTGAAACTGCCACAGAAGTGAGGATAAATGCTGGCCAAGTGCAGGATTTCTAAATGCTCTAGAAATGATGCGACATGCAAAATTTAGCAAGCAAAAATTTATGCATAAAGCATTTTCACCCGTTTACCAAAGGTGAAGTAGAAATCCAGGACATTGGGATTGTATGACTAGTTATGATACAAACAGAACAAACTTGAGCAGAGGGATTGAGAGCTGTTTTGTTGCCTGAATCTGAACAATGGATCAGTGGAAATATAACAGGCCTATCATGGCCAGGAGATGAGGATTGCAAAGGAAACTTCTTCTATGGACATGCTTTACAAGTGTTTTTCAAATTTGTAAAGCACAAATTGTTATCTTCTCCTGTTAATATAAGAGAAAAACAAATTCCCTGAGTTAGATCCTGAAGTAATTTTGTTTACTGATTGGGAATTTACTTGAGGAAAGGCTAAGTAAAAGAAGAGTATTAGGACAGTAGGATTTTACCTGAGTTTTAATAAAACAATGTTGGGGATAGCATCATTATCTGGAAATATTCTTGCCTATCTTGGTCTGGAACAGGAAGCTAAATGAATGGCACTGGCACCAGAACTTTTGTCTTCTTTTCAAGGTCCTTGGGGAATACGTCTGTATTTCCTGAAAAAGCGCGTTCCTGGTGTGCTGATTATTGGCACAGGAGTCTCCACAAAACTCATTTGATGGACTCAGGCTGCTTTCCTGCCTTAGGTTGCTACTGCCTTCTCTGCCTGCAGTGGTGTGCTCCTGCAGCCTGACCTGCCAGCGTAGCCTGAGAAGACATATCCATGCTAGCCCTAACCTGCTTCTTTAAGGTGGGTTGGCTATTTGGCAAGGGCCATTAAGCAAGGAGGAATTTTCTGTGAAATAACAATACCTCAAAAAGACCATATTTTACTCTTGATGCAAGCCTTATTTTCAGTATTGTCCTCCATGAACACAGTCCCATCATCATGCCTGAAGGAACCTCTGGCCTGACCTTCGTGGGGAACAGCCTTGTAGCACGCTGGATATAGTTTCGTACGGCTAACATTTTGGTAGGGTAAATGAACTCCCCAGTCTTCTGCAGTTAAAGAAATGCAAAAACTTACTCAATTTGCTGTGTTTTTTGGCTCTGCTTCTTCAATAGATGTGTAACTGAATTGTATCCCTGGTGTGTCAGATAATGCCAGTGCTCTGCCTTAAAGATGTCTTGTGGTTTTGTAAGCACCTGAGATTGACATTTTAGATAATCTTTCCACAGTTAGCTCTTAAATCAGGCCTGTAGAATTTAAGTCCTGTGTCCTAGCAGGGTACTGGAGTTTATAATAGGTAGAGACTAAAGAGACAGGAGCAAGCTGTTACCTTGTCTTTGCAAGGTTACTCTCAGACAGCTGGGATGTTGGCTTTTTAAAAGCTGTCATTTTTTTGGACTTAGAATAGACCTTTCAGCCTGTGATAGGCAAAATGGAGATGGTTCCTGTCCCTGCCTTGGGCAGCACTTCTTCTGTCTGGGCCTGGGTCCTGCTGGAGGGGAAGCTGGGCACCAGTTCTGTGTCTCTTAGCTTTCCCGTGTTCCCCCAAACACCCTTATATGGAGGAACACAGCTGCCAGCTATTATTACAATGCTACAATCAACAAGCTACTTTAAAGTTGGGAAAGAGCAGTCACCTCTGGCTTCCCATTGTTCCATGGGTCTTGTACTTTGCCCAATGGGTCATGGTTTTGCACTGTTTCTTGACAAAATGTACTAAACACTATGATAAGCAGTACTGGAACCATTTATTTTTGAAGGGCTTTTATTCCTACAATATTAGTGGTAGCATAATGGCCAAAGTGAAGGTTTTGCTACTGTCTCTTGACACTTGGTAAACTGCAGCATTGTTAAAAGGTGGTCTGTGTTTTAGGGTGGGAGATACTGTCGGAGCATCAGCTGCAGGGGAAAGCAGTGAAAGGACAATATCCGGTTCACAACCAGATTTGTTAGTGAAACACGAGGAAAAATCCCATTATATAAATTAAGAAGAACAGCGCTAAAACTCTGGTGTGGATATCTTTTCTCTTTCTTGTGGAAACTGCTCTTTTTAGGGAGCCGCAGTGCAGTCACACTCTGCTGCTATGCCCTTCTTGTGCAGATGCACGTGTATGTCGAACCTTCACTGCTGCTGTGCAGAAGAACAGAGGCAGCGTTGACCCTCTGTCTGGCTGCAGCACTTTGGCTTCCTTTGTTTACAAGGCTTTTGCCCTGTTCTTTTTGCTGTTTTTCCACACTTCCAACACTACACCCTGTTTCATGATCTCCTGGTTTCAGCTCCCTCAGCTGATTGTTCCTTTTGACAACATCCTCTCTGTAAGGGGCTCAATTCTGTTTATCTTGTTTTCAAGACTGCTGCTATTTCCTTTCATCCTCCGAATCGCTTCTCCTTTCTCTGCTAATCCTTCCTTGTTTTTTGTCTTTCAGCATCCTTCTGTTGAAGAGGAGTGGCTCTGGCCTCCTCTCCATTTCTCAGCCTCACCACGATAATTTTCTCCAGGCATCAAATTAAAATATAACTATTGAAGAAATTACCTTAAAAAAATCTAGTCCTTTATGCAGAGAAATCCAACAAACAAACAAAATCATCCTAGTTGTTTCCTCCTCTTCCTCCTCCTCTTTTCCCTGGGGCTGATAAAAAACTGTTTAGATACCTTTGTGACACAATGGAACTTGGCTTTTTTTTTTTTTTTTTTTAAATTGAAGGAGGAAAATACGTGGATGCCTGTGCCACAAGCTGATCCTGAAGATATGGAAGAGAATCAAGTCCATAAGGACATAAACCTTTAAGTCACTCCAATTGACCTCTTCTCAAAACCTCTTCTGCAGGTGTTTTATCCTTTTTCAGAAGTGGTAATGTTGAAAATCTATCTTCATAGAGAAACAAAAATGCCTTACCCTAGCTATCCTAGCTCTCAAAAGGAAAGTAGGAATAGCGGAATAAGATTATTTTTTAACCACATCTTCCTGACGTTTTTATAAATCAGAGTAAAGTTACTGCTTCTGTAGCTAGAGAAAGGCTTTACAAGATTGTCTTCCTCTCTGCTTTATCACACACTATGGTACTGGACGAATTGTAATGAGCAAACTACCCAGTGAAAGCAACCTTTTCTTCAGTTAGTAAATGATATATGCACTGGCTTAATTTTGACAATTTTGTTCATAATAGTTTGACATTGTAGACATACAGGAGTTCATGATTTGCCTACAGACAGTTTGCTTCATTTGTAGGCTGATCATGCCTTACTAGTTGGTCAGCAGCAAAAGGTACAGTCAGATTGTTAGTTTTCTTACTCAGCGGGAGAGAAGAGCAAACCATGCACAGCACTGCTTTAATATCCTAGGTATTCAAGAATGCAGCTATGACATGCCACTTCCAAATAAACCATAAGCTGTGTAGGAAAGGGAATGTGACAGAATCATTGAATGATTCAAGATTGAAGAAAATATTCATTAATAAATACTCTTTCTCTTCTTTTTCACTGTGCTTTAAGGTATGTGACAGTAAATTTACTCTGATCTGCTGCCCATCTCTGCTGGATCTCACTGGTCTACTATAAAGTAGCTCCTGCAGAATGGCATTATTGGATGGAACACAGAAAAAGCCTTCTTTGTATAATAAAAACAATGTGAGAGAGTCATTTATTGGATTGTCGTGTTGTGACTTTTCCTGCTTGAATGGCAGATTTATAGGCCTTTGCTGTGCAGGTATTTATTGCTGAGACGGGGAGGAAACTGAATTGTAAACATCTTGGTGACTTTGAATAAATGCTAGGGAAGTGCTGAGGTCAATCTAGCAGCTTGTGTTTGTAGAGTGCAGCAAAAGATAAATACTTGCCTCAGCCAGCTACACTAGAAATCTGCTCAGATCACACTATTAGTTATTATTTGTTTCTATGGATGATGTACAGAGAAACAGTGCTCTCCTCAGTCAGCTACTTTGCCTGCAATTTACTCTTCCAGGAAGATACTTCTGCATATAACATTGAAAAAAGGTGGTGGCCAAAGTGTGACCTAATCCCAATACTCAGCCAAAAATTTTATTTTGTGCAAGTAAGTCTCATTTTGAAAGGCATAAAAAAATCCCTGCAGGGATTTACCTACTCTAAATACTAGTGTAAGAGGTGAGATTAGGACAGGAATGAAATGAAGCCCATCAAAAGCAGAAATTGTTCTACAGCCCAGGCTCATGTATGCCTTCTTGGAGCACTTTCTTCACCAACTGAAATATGTCTCCTAAGAGACTCTTAGATGCATAAAAAGCAGAGCACAGACCTTTCTTCCAACAGGTTAGGGATTTTGATGTGGTGTTAGCTCTACATAAAATAGAAACAACTACTTAGGAAATTGTTTAAAATCTGCGTGTATTTAATATATCTAGGAAACTAGGTACTTTGCCAGCAAGCATAAACTGCTCCAAATATTCCTTTATGTTTCTACCAGGAAGATGACAAGGTTCAGGGCTACATGTTACACTGGGACTCTCAAAGGCTTCATAGCAGAATTTATTATCATCTTGTGACAGTAAATGTTAACACCAAAGGCAAAAAAAAAAAAAAAAGCTCATTTTTGCTTAAATTTTAAAAATTTTGATGCCTTCACATACACACATCTCAACTTTAGTAAATGTATTAGCAGAATTAGGAGAATAGCCTTCGCTGCAAACATAAATCAGAAGAATGATTTGGGTAACTTAAGAAATTTATTTATCCAGAAGTCAGAACAGTATGCTCATTTTGTATTTATTGTCTGACCGATGTTCACCTTTAGCCTTTTGTCCTCCTAATGTAATCTTGATATAATTCTATGTGAGGATTATAATTCCTACACATTCAGTAGCTTCACTTTCCCAAAGCTTCCCTACAAGTGATATCATATTCAATTTCTGCAGATAGCCAAAATTTGAAGTATAAAGTCCATTCCTGTCTAACCTAATCTTTCACCAGTTTTGTTTGAAGATTCTGTATCCCACTACTTCCCACACTTGCACCAATATAGGAGAACATATATACCTTTCAAATACAGTCTATTTCTACTTTTGATCCAATCCTCTGTGATATTGCAAATAAGCTTTTCATGCCAAATTCACCAGCGCATAGCAATGATATGCCCCCACCATATCCCAAGGATAAGACTCACGTGCAAGAAGACAAGAATGTTCATGGAGGACAGGCAAGGTACCTGAGGACTAGAGAAAGGCCAATATCACTCCAGTTTTCAAAAAGGGCAGGAAGGACAACCCAGGAAACTACAGACCGGTCAGCCTCACCTCCATCCCTGGAAAGGTGATGGAACAACTCATCCTGAATATTACCATTGAAAATATGAAGGAAAAGATGGTTATCAGGGGGAGTCAACATGGATTCACCAAAGGGAAATCCTGTTTGACCAACCTGACATTCTTCTATGAGTACATAACTGGCTGGCTAGATGAGAGGAGAGCAGCAGATGTCATCTACCTTGACTTCAGCAAGGCTTTTGACACTGTCTCCCATAACATCCTCACTGAAAAGGTGAGGTGGTGTAAGTTGCATGAGTGGACAGTGAGGTGGATGGAGAGCTGGCTGAATGACAGAACCCAGAGAGTGGTGATCAATGGCACAGAATCGAGATGCAGGCCTGTGGCCAGTGGGAACCAATCCACAAGGATTGGTTCTGAAGCCAGTCTTGTTCAACGTCTTCATCAGCAATGTAGATGAGGGGACAGAGAAAGTTCCCTGATGGCACCAATCTGGGAGGACTGGCTGATTCCCCAGAGGCTGTGCTGCCATTCAGCAGGATCTCAGCCAGCTTGAGAGTTGGGCAGAGAGGAACCTCATGAGGTTCAACAAGAGCAAGTGCAGAGTTCTGCATCTGGGAAGGAACAACCCCATGAACCAGGACAGGCTGGAAGTCAAACTGCTAAAGAGCAACTCTGCAGAGAGAGACCTGGGAGTCCTGGTTGACAATAAACTAACCATGAGCCAGCAATGTGCCCTCGTGGNTGGAGAGAATCCAGCACAGGGCCATCAAGATGATCAGGGGATTGGAACATCTTTCATATGAGGAAAGGCTGTGGGAACTGGAGCTGTTTAGTCTGGATATGACGATACTGAGAGGGATCTTATTAATATTTATACATATCTAAAAGGTGGATGTCAGGAGGTTGAAGCATCACTTTTTTACTGTTGTATCTATCAACAGGACAAGGGGTAATGGAAAGAAGCTAGAACATAAAAAGTTCCATTTAAACACAAGGAATAACTATGCCACTGTGAGGGTGAGGGAGCCCTGGCACAGGCTGCCTGAGGAGGGTGTAGAATCTCCTTCTCTGGTGGTCCTCAAAACCTGCCTGGACACATTCCTGAGTGTCCTGATCTAGGTGGACCTGTTTTGCCAGAGTTGTTGGACTGCATGATCTCTAAAGGTCCCTTCCAACCTCTCCCATTCTGTGATTCTATGATCCTATGATCTTAGGCTTCTTACACCAGATTTCAACTCTGCTTAAAATCCAGTACCTGTGCAGTCTTGACTACTAGTAAATAACCAGTGACATCTGATTTGTGAAGCTCACATCTGCCTCTTGGTGGCTGATACCTGATCAGTATGAAGTGCCACCTCAGCAAACCTGTGGTTTCAGATTGGAGTATTTTTGCAATACACTTTTTGGTCCAGAATTTGCACAGAAGTCCAAGGGAAATACCAAATTCTTGTCATATGAAGGATTATGGTACCACACTACTCTTCTCCCACTGTAGTAGCCTAAAGTGATGTGGCAACCCTGAAACCAGCAGTAGAAGGGAGTTTTAACCATGAAACTCAAATGTGCTTTGTCCACTCTGCAAAAGAAGTAATTTACTTAACTCAGTCTTCCTTTCAAACATCACCCCTTGCTGGGAGTGGAGTGAGGGGAAGCTATAGCTTATTGATCAGCAGTGGCATCTATGGCCTCCCTGAAACCAGTGTGTTAAAGGAAAAACCTGCCAAAATTTGCAGGAACTGCTTTTTGCATGCCATATGTAATCTGCCCTTGCCATCATGACTTTGAAGAAGCCCGTTCAGCAGCTGCTGTGCAACAGTCATGTAAGAAAAGAGAAAGCAAGGAGAGAACCTTCCCTCTTGTTACTACCTCAAAACAGCCCTCTCAAATCTCCAACTGTCTAAAACCAGAAAATGTCAACCTGAGTTGCTTTCAGAGCCCTGGGGATCTGAGTATTGCTTGCTGGAGAGATAATTTGTTTTCCTCCAGGCAAAATGTATCACTCACACTTCTCAGTACAAGTGTTTTTAAATCTCTTTTTAAAGGAAAAAAAATATACCAATTAGCTCAGTTTGTGGTTTGCCAGGTTTTAATCCATGAGTGGAGCTCAAAGCCTGTAAAAGCTGATTTGTTGCATAAAAAGCTGATTGTAGGACTCAGAATCACTTATCAAGAAGGTTCTTGGGCTCTATGCTCAGGTCTGCTACTGTGTCCCTTCCTCTGATATAAAAACAATCCTGATATTGACTTTTGAGGTGATGTTGAGACTTCAGGAGTGAAGTTCTTCAGGTACCCATATAGGCATTCTTGTTCTGATATTTCTTGGCCCACAGCATGGGGAAGCTCATCCTCATCCCGTCTTTCTCTTTCCTTGAACATGTATAGAACAGTTGCCAGCTCTACAAACATGGAACTCCTTAACACAAACTTCTCCCATGGACATTTGTCTACCCAGAAACCCATCATGTCCAAGTGCATGTAGTTCATTGCTACCACTGTAATGTTGGACTTATTTCAGAAAGTCAAAGAGGAAGAAACAAGGGCCAGCAGTGGAGATGTCTAAGCTTGACTGAGAGGATTCATATGGTTTGTGTCAGAAATTCTCTTTGGATGGCAGACAGTTATATGGTAGTGAAGTCCCTGCAAATATCTTTTGTTTTGAAGGCTAGAACACAGGAGGCCATATTCAATTCCTCTGTCTACTGAAATGGACTTCAAAGATGTTGGTATGGAGGGCATAGGTGTATGCTCTAGCTAAAGATTGCCCTTTAAGATCAGATCTCTCTACTGAGAAGAGATGGAAAAAAGTATGAAACTTACGGACTTCTGACTTACTGTCAAGGAAAACTGTCTTGCAAGCAGCTGAATAAAACTGATGAACAAAGCTCTGTTTAATATTTAAATTCATGGCTATTTTGAAGAGTGCAATCAAAAGATGTGTTTTTATTCAGTGGCCTATTAAGCTACAGACTTTTGTTCTACCTCAGCTACTGCCCATTTTTAGCAGTGGATCCAGATATACTGTGGGAACAACTTATGCCATGTCTGCCGCAAGCCAGTAACCCAGAGCACCCAAGGGCAGCTGCAAAGAGAAGGAGAAAGGCAGTGGGATAGAATTGCCTGCTGCATGCTATAGCTTGAAGGAGTAGGTCACAGAGGCAGAATGGGCTCGTTGGTGGCCAGCCACCTGTTAGCCATTCATCTTGTGTCCTTCAAATGCCCTCTAGTGGCTGTGGCACTGTCTGGAGACCATGTCCCCATGCTACAGGTGGAGTTAAGGAAGCACTTTGCATGAACATGCAAGGCATCACCTGAAGGCAGGCTTTTGAAAAATGCCTGGTGCTCAGTGAAAGCCCTCAGCTCCTCTGCTGCATTCAAGGCACCAAGGGGAAAGAGATGAAGCTTCATATCACCCCCTGGGACAACACAGAAGCCAATGAGTAAAGAAGCCTATCATAAAAGTCTCTGGGGTATACCACAGAAGAGTGAGGGTCAACAGTGATGGTTTATGGGTAAAGATGAGGGGAATCTTGTGCAAGAGTTGCAATATGGTGAAGGAATTAAAGGTGTACTGGGAGCTGCAGATTTACTTAAGAGAATGGGAATAAAATGACAACCCCCCTTTCCTGTCACCGTGGAGCACAGTGCTGATTTGTGATACGTCCAGTACGGTTGCACAGTCTTCACTTTCACACAGGAGCTCTGTCTGACCTGCATCTGAAGCTGTTAAAGGAGAAGACAAACTTGGCTTGACTTCCACTGCAGAAGATCACGAAAAGTCAAATTGCTGCGACAGTGTGAGTCAAAACAGCTGACAGGGAAGCTAATTGGAAATCCCTCACATTCTCTTTTGATTTTTTAATGATTTTTGTCTTCTTATCATTACAGAGCTGCCATTTTTAACTTGCAAACCTGTATTCACTGCCTGCTCCCTGGTTGCCTCCCACTTAGATAACATTTGGTAGCAACACAGCTCTTGCTTCAGTCTCCTGTCCTAGTTCTCTGCAGCTGTATTGAGCATGTAAGCAATCTGGGGCAAGGATCACCTTTTAGGACATTTTTTGCAGCTCCTAGCACAGTGAGGTCCAGAAGACCTAGTATTTTCCTTCCTTACATGAAGACTGTCCTGATCTATGTTGTGTGTGAATGTGTAAATTACAACAGATGATGCACTTAATAATGTTCTTTGCATACATAAGCAGGAACAACAGCTCCCAAATTGCCAATATTTCTCTCATTTCTCGCTGAATGGCTGTGTGTCACGTGGTCACACAGCAAGGGGGCTCGAGGAAATGAGAGGAAGGAATGACAGAGGAAGAAGATTCAAATGGGGAAATATATCCCTCTCCAACAGAGAAATGAACATCAGCATCTTTTTTTAAAGAGACTGAAATTCACCTGCATTTCAAGCCCTTTCTTTTTTCAGGGAATTTGGTTTGAGCAAGAGATATTTTCCTAGAATCACAGAATGGCAGGGGTTGAAACAGACCTCCAAGGAAGGAGAGTCCACATCCACCTGGGGCAGACTGTGCCAAGGCTCCATCACCTGAACAGTAAAAGAAGTTTTTCTCATGTTTGAATGGAACTNCAGAACCTCCCTCGACCTGCTGGCCACACTCTTCTTGATGCATCCCAGGATGCCATTGGCCATTGGCCATTGCTGGCTCAATTTTAAATTAGCTAATTTTAAATTAGCTTTGAAAGCAAGAAAGAGTCTTCAGCTAACCGTGCCTCAGTATGTGTAGCCTGAGACTCTCTGCATGGTGGGCTGCCTTTTTGATCAAATTGATTTTCTCCTCTTCCTGTGTGTCTCCTAGATCTTCACTTAAAAGAGAAAAAAAATTTAAAACAATACAAACAAAAAAACCTCCCCATATAAAACAACCAAAACAACCCAGATTAAGGAAAGAAATCTGCTTTTTCTGTACTTCTGCTAGACTACTCCCCTTCTGAGAGTTTCTGTACTTCACTCCCTGTACTGAATTGCACCTCTCCACTTGGGCAAGATCCATGCAATACATTAAACACTAGTGCAGAAGATGTTACTCTTTCCATCCATGTTGGCTAACAAGCTCCCAGAAAGCTGGAGAGTACAGGAGCTGTGTGTGGCTCGGAGACCCAGGATGGCTCCTTGTAGCAAAGGCCTTGAAAAGCTTTGCACTGATGTGTCGGTAGAGTGCAGTTTCTGCAAATGTGTTGATATCCAGACGTTTTACATCACCTGACACACAGCCTTCTCCGAATTGTGGTGTCTGCCATTTTTTTAGGTTTTCCACAGGCTCTAGGAGAAGAAATTCTTGACTTCATCTGCATGTGAAAGTAGGTTGAGACCTCCAAACTCAGACATTTGGAAGATGACATATTTGACACGAGTCAGCATGATTGGCAAGTCAAAGCATAATGCTGGCTCTTGCAGCTAAAAAGAGCATGGTAAATTGGCAGAACTGTCAAGCTCACTGTGCCACAGTCTATGTGGTACATCTCTTGATATTCCCTCTCTACATATATCCAGAACAGCTGTTTGATAATTTGTATAATTCAGACCACACCAGGACTCAGAAAGGGAGTGAGAAGACAGAAATGGAGGTGACCTGAGCCTCTGACAGGCAGCCAGTGAAACAATGACCTTGGGTGCAGTTACTTAAGGCAAGCTTTTGAAATGACACAGCCTGTTGGGTGGTGCTGAACTCGTGGTGGTTTAAAAACTGGGCTAGAATTATTGCAATGGAAACAGCTGGATACTGAGTGAATTTAAAAATCTGGCTCTTGTTTAGCTGACTCCATGGGAACTGAGCTAAATTGAAAAGCTGTCCCTGATGTGGCATGCTGAGCTCTTTAAAATTGGTCCTTCTGCTCTTTGGAAATTTCAGCCGATGTTGTTCTCTGCTAGCAGTTGAGATTTTCATGTTTTCAACAGGAAACGTTCTGAAATATGACTGTTCTTTGTCCCACATTTTTTGTGGCTGCTTTCTTTTTCAGCTGACACAAACACCAGCGCCTGTCAGTTTCAGGGTCTGCTCCATGCTCTGTATGCCAGTGTGCTTACAGCCTGATAATCCCTTTGTTTACATACCAAAAGGCAGAAGTAGCTATCTGTTACCTTGCTATTTGTTGCCTTTGAATCCTAGCCTGGATTAGTGTGTGTGTTTTTCAGCCCGAGTCCAGAATAATGCTAAAATCCAAGTCTTATCTGCCGGAGGAACACTCTCCACCAAAAGCTCTGACCATGTCTGGGGCCTTGTTGTATGGAGTGTTGTACAAATAAGGCCTACATGTTCTCTGCAGAGTAATCAGACACGATTGACATGGAGCAGCAGGAGAAACAGAAGATATGAAGTGTCGTAGCAACTTAGACAAGAATGCACCAAGCATGGACAGTCAAGATGAGAACAATACTTTGATCAAATTGATATCCTTGTATTTCACAAACACAGCTGGACAAATGTCTTCCAACAGCATGCTGTGATGCCCTAGTGGGAATAGCAGAAGTATCAGGACAGAATACTTCCATCACCTGCAGCAGCTGCATGCTGCTGGGAAACAGTGATAGAGGCTTTGATTAAGACATTAGTGCATTTGGATGCTCTTGTCTCCAGCACAGGGATATGAAGGTATTATCAGAGCTGGCTAGATGATTATGGTGTGACTTTGGGACACAGCATTAAATCTGTGGCAACAAGCTCTTGAGTGCTTTCAGCAGTCTGAATCCAAAAGACCAAGGTAATGCAGCAGGCTAAATCTGTCTTCCCATGAAGCCCTAGTCTTTCTAAGGGAGAGGAGTAATTTTCTGCTTCTCTGAAGCTGAGAAGTGGTGGTAAATAGAGACCAAATACCAGTTGGAGAGTATACAGATGTTTGTGCTTTTGTAGAAGAGGTACAAGGCTGGTCTGATTCACTCGGCTGCCTGGGTAGAGGACAAATCTCCCTGCTGCTAACTGCCTGTTGGCTTCCTGAAACTGAAAATCTCTCCTACTGGGTAGCAAAGTTAAAGCTAGGAGTTTTGCAAAAGCAAGAGTGATACACCTCCTGCTCTTCCTGAATCTGTGAACTTGCTGCACTACTCACTTCTGTTCAAAAGACAACAGCCAGCTTCTCCTCACCCAGTACCTTAACAGACTTCATTCCTGTGGTAACATTGTCTTTGCATTTGCATGCAAAACATGATTTGTACTGCACTAAACACTATTTAGATTGGCTATTATATGATAAGATCATTCCCAGGGTGGAAAAAAGGGAGAGGTGAGGAGGGAAATCCCAACTTGTTGTTTTGCTTATGCTGTCTGAGTCCTGAATGGATTTCTGTAAAAAAATACCGTAGCAGAAAGAGGTGAGGGAGGACCAGCATCCATTGGTTGATGGCTGTTAGGGAAAAGAGTCTTTTGTTTGATAAACTTCATAATGAGGTATACATTCTTCTTCTCATATTAAAGACCATACTTCCTTTTGATCCTCTGCCAGTAACCACAAACTTGAGTACGGGAGAGGATTCCTCTCTCTCCTTTGCAAGAGCTACCTCTCATGGTGCTGGGTCTGTTGCTTCCAGGCTGCACCCTCCACAGGGCTGATCATGTCTGAGCACCTTTCTGGGATCTGCACTGTGCCCAATATTGGGAATCGAGCCTAATAGTTTAAAAACAGAACACTTTCTGTATAAGACACTAAACTCACTGTCTCCTTAATACTATAATCTTACTACATGTCTTGTTTGCAAGTGAATCCTAATAAAAGCCTGGCATAGATTAGAAGCTGAGTTCCAGTACTGGTCATTGTAAGCCACCTCTTTCTGATGAAAGTTTTACTATGAGTGGCTTGGTTCCAGTCTGAAGGAGATTTCCCCTACTGTTTCTTCAGCATCTCCAGGGCAGGGAGAGGAATGTGCTCCTTGACGTGCATTCTTTCCCACTGCTATTTCTGGCTGTGTGCAGTCTGCTGCTTCACAGTGACTGGACCAGGGCATTTAGTTACTGAATAGTCTGTTCTAGGAGATTAAACAGATTGCCCTACAGTGAGAGAACAATAATCTTGTAATTTTTCAGTGGATGTTTCGGGGTGGGTTTTTTTTGTGGGTTTTTTTTGGTTGGTTTTAGTTTTGGTTTGGTTTGTGCGGTTTTTTTGTTTGTTTGTTTGTTCGTCCTGAGCAGTTACATGCCACTAGAGTTATATGTATCTTCAGTAAACAGAAATACATGAAGTTCAAAACATGCTTATGGTTTCATGCAACTTTCTGCTACAGCAAGAGGTTCACTTCTGAGGATGGAAATACAGATTTGCTGCATATACTGTGGAGAAACATAGCAACATGACATGGAACCAAGCATCCAAGCTAGGGTAGGAAACCTCTCAGGCACAAGTATCTGCCTTGTGCTTCATCTTCGAGCCTTCCTCTTCTTAGGTGGTAGCCATTAGATATTTAGACATGGGACCCAAGAACCTGTCCTGTAGATTTTATAAGGATAGATGCAAGAGTGAGCCTTAGGGGACTAAGAGGTAGCAAATTTCCCCCAGAAATTATAGGAAGCCATGAAACAAAGGATGGAAAAAATGAATTCCTTCATCTTAAGAAAATTTACCTCTCCCGACATGGTTGACAATGAAGTTTTGTTTGTCTTCCTCAATTTGCTTTTCCACCTACAGTTTCATGCATGTGAAAAAAAATGGCCATCTGAAAACCCTCAGAGGCACAATTATTTCCAACAATCTACATTCATCACTGCCTCTACATTGCACCCTCCCACTGATGCGCCAAATCAGGCGCCTTCTGCTCTCAAAGGACCACTGCTGGGACAAGAAAGGTGGCAGAGCCTGCATGCCTCTTCAGTCTGCGTGCTGCCAATGGAGCGTGCTGTTGAAAAACACATGTTGGAGCAGCAGTTGGTGGTGTGAATTGGAGGCCTGTCTGGCAGAAGCCGCAGAAGCTCTTTTTGTGCCCCCTCCCCAAGCTATCATCCACAAATACACTGGTGCTCTTTCATTTGGGTTCAACAGGCACTGGTGCTACAAAACCAGCCTCAAAATAGACGGTGTGGAGGATGATTCATGTATGATGGCAGGCCTGCAACTTAAAAGTTTCATTTAAAAAAAGAGTTGTTAGCATAGTTCTTAATCAGCTGCAAAAGCATCCTCATGAGGGCTTGACAATTAGAGATTAATCTTTGTTCGAAATGGGAAAATATTTTCGACCAATGCATCAAAACCTGGATATTAACTAGGCAGTAAGTGGTGAGATTCATTTTAATCACCTCTCTGTATCTGTTTGCTCTTCTCAGATTGTAACTAGCACCAAAGAAAATCATATATCAATGAATCAGTCAAGGTACCGCTATTACAGAAATTAAAATCTCCTGTTCCCATTATGCAAAAAAAAAAAAGGGTGTGAAGTCCCTAATTATATTAAATCCTTGGGAGCTGGAGACATACGGCAGCAGTCACCACAGGTTAATAATCTCTGTACCTAACTGAGATGCAATATAACAGCAAGAACATAGCTCCATGGGTAAAAAAATGGTAACAAATACATCCATGCAATGAATTAATAGGGACAATGAGGCTTGCACACATGCACTGAGGTATGCATAGGTTGCAAATTTATCTCTCTACACTCTGTTACTGCCCAGAGAAATGTACTTATATTTAATCCAGCTCTAGTGCACACAACAGGAATTCTGCAGTTGTCAGTGATGTTATGTACTGCAGACTTCACACATCCATTGTAAAACTATGCTTGTTATAAGAAGTAAAATACAGTACCTGAATCTTAACTGAAATATAAATAATGAAAACGGATTACATGCATACTGTTTGCTGAGCAATTATGCCAGGGAAGGGACTGATTTTAGCTTTTGCCTCACTGACTGAATGGCAGAACAAGTACTTGCATGCAGTGTCTCTGACCTGGAAACAATTTTGGAAACTATAAGCTCTATAAGAGAAAACTAAGGTTTTTCAGTTTTTGCTTTAGCTATGTGCAAGTAAAACTTTATCATCTGGGTTATTTCTTAAAAGAAAAAAAAAAAAATCAAGTCCAGAAAAATTTAGTATAACTTACTTCATCGGAGGCCTACATAATCATAAAAATCATTACACTGGAACACGATCCATTTTCAAATGTGTATCATTGAGGCTTTGTTGACAGAGCTGTTAATGAGAACCCTGATTCTGTGTAATGGGCATGCATTTAGGTTATGTAGTAGTGCTTAATTTTACTGCAAGTTTCAGTTGCAGGCTGCTTGAACCACTTAAAAAAGCTTTTCATTCCTGTGATTCTAGGCCACTCTGCCTCCACCATTGTCACCGTGCACAGGACAAGCTCTTTGCACATCCCAGCACAGGCAGCCTGATTTCTTCAGCCTTTGCTTTGAAGAGCCCTCTTGCCTGGACAGGAGTATTGGAATAGTTAATTCTCCTACCTGGAAATCGTACTGAATCTGAACTAAGAGCATCTTTACAACACAGTTTCTAGGGGAATGTACCATGAAGACTTGAAAGGTATCCCATAGAGGAAAACTAGCCAACTTGAAAGAGCAGAAAAAAGAAAAGCCAAAAACTGCCATGAAATCACTGATTGCAAGGATTCCCCATTGCTCCCCACGACAGTCAAAATCTACCTGATTTCATTGGTGACATTTCCGGTTATGGAAGCCGTTTTGGATGCTTTCTAAACTTAGCCCCAAACATGGTTCAAATCAGAATCATTTCACCCAGTGTAAGGAAATATGCAAGGACTTTCCTTCTGCTTGCATATTCACGGCCTAAAGCTGCAGCTGCAGAGCAGTGGCACGCTCCTTGAAAAGGACCACTCGCATCTGAAGGGGCATGGCCTTTGAAAGTGGGAAGGAGAAGTGTTTTTCTAGCGCTGGCTGCCACCCAAGAAAGCAGAAGAGGGCTGGCAGCTGAGGCGGAACTGTCCATCCTGGGGTCAGTGCCTTGTGATGCACCTTGCGGCTGGTGAGCAGACAGCTGTATCCATGGCAATGGGCAGTTCAACTGCTAACTTTTCAACAAATAAAAGAGAGAATTACATTATTTCATACTTGATGTAATGGCTGTCTGGTTGGACACTTACAGCCAATAAATACTAAGGGTGAGTTCAGATATTTCTTGGTAGCTAATAGCCACCTGTGCTAAAAGCTGTTGGCTGCTACTGTAATAAATTAAGTGATGGGAAACAGCCTTTACATTAGTTCTCATGGTACCGATAAAAGATGTTAATTTTTTCAAATGTAATCAGCTTTAGGAGACTAATGCCACTTCTAAGTGAAAAAGTGAAGAGCCTAATACATGAAGAAATGCATCGGATACAACCAAACTTGTTGTAGGGAATAGATACAGCTTTTGTGAGGTGTATTCATGTGTTAGTGTCAAAAGCCAAAGTTTGAAAGGGAGAACTAGTACTATCTTTCAAGACAGAAAGCACTGAACATCCTTTACAGAGTTTTTCTGAGGAGCCAGGAGAAGAAGGAAACGCAGGGTCCCACTTCAACACTCACTGCATGAATTCCACTTTTCTGAATCTCAGAATCACAGAATATCAGGGGCTGGAAGGGACATGGAAAGATCATCTAGTTCAACTCCTCTGCCAGAGCAGGACCACCATCTATGGAAAAGCATATGTCTTACCAGGATGTGCGAGTCATAAAAAAGCAAACCTTTCCCACAGACAGTGCACAATGCTGATAAGAATATATGTATGAAGTTCCAGTGGAAAAAAAACATTAAAATGGCAAAAGTCATAGAAGTTTTCACATCCACCTGAAACACAGTTTCTGCATGCACCCTTTGCAGTGCATCCTCTTAGATGCCCCAAACTTGGTACATGTCAAAAGGAATCTATCTCCCATTCTAATATGTGCTTAATCTTTGCTCTCACATGCAAGCTATAAACAGCTATTGATTTGTACACAGATAGGAAATTGTAATAAAGAATGGCAGGATGATGGTTGTCCTCTCTCCTCTTTCTTCTCGAAAATCCTATCCTCTGCCTTAATGATGAAATCACTGCACCTAAACGGAGCTGTAGACTAAATATAGGCATGGTGTGGCTAGTCAGAAGGTCAGACAAGAGTTTTGCAACAGTCTCTCCAGCAGCTTTAAAATCTATGTTGGCTATTGATGTTCAATTCAGAATCTACTCATTCCTCAAAACCTATGCAAAGTGCACAATCAGATGCCAGAGGAACAGAGCTATTATCTCCTCTATAGCTGTTTAACAATTAACAGGCAATCGCATGGCTGACAGAAAAGCTAATAAGAGCCATCAGGTCTGATGTGTCTGGATGTTCCTTGAGTGCTGAAGGAGTGCTGCCTGACTAGGGCAGCCAGTGTTTTTCAGCTGCAACTTCCAAAGGGACACTGCCTACTAGAACTATGCAGGCACCCACAGGCTTACATGGACCTGCATGCCCAGGGGCAGTCAGCAACAAAGCAGGGCACAGCTGTGCACATGTGCTTTATGAAGGAAGTAGCAAGACAACACGCTCGTTTGTCATTTGTCTTTTTCTCCTTCCCTCCAAAAAAGCCCATGGAGGAATTTTTCCACAAACAGAAATAGTGCTGACTATTTATGTTAATGAGAAGCCAGTGTCCTTAAGAAACAACTGAAGGGCACAGAATTCAATGGCAGTTTTATCCCTAATGCTAGCAACCTGGGGTGCTGCCAGTAGGCCCCACCTGCACAGCATAATTGACATGTACCTGTGAAAGGAAGGACCAGGAAGACAATTGTATAGGCATTACTACTTGACGTTTTTCTGTATTTTTGTTGCCTTTTTTGTCACTTGAATCAATGGAAAAGCTTTTGCTGTTGTCACCAAAGGTGAAATAGAAGGCAAAACTCTCACATCCTGAAAGCTTTGTGGCAGCAAAGGGGGGAATATTTACTTTTACATACAGAATAGCAGGATGGGAAAAAAAAAAAGAAAGACAATCATAAAAGAGAGCAGGTCAACAGAATAATGAGGTAGTCGCACTGGCAAATGGAGAACAGTGGATAATTTGGAAAGAATTACACCACACAGGACAAAACAAAAGACTGAACTTGCAAAGACAACTCAATGGAATGACAGTGTAGAAAGAATTAAAATTAAAAATTAAAAAGACAGTGGTCAGTGTGCAAAACATGTATTAATGTTTCAAAAAAGGGACAAAGAGTGGAAGAATTACCTCATACTGTAACTTTAAATGAATCTGGGAGCTCTTGCAGCAATTTAATATTTATGTGTGTGTGTTTGTGTATGTAAAAAATATGTGTAAATTAACCTTCATTACAGAAATTCCAGACAGATTTACCCACTTAGGCAGAATAGTTTCAAAGTTTGCCTTGTTTATACTAACAATGATGTCTCTAGCGCTCCTGGTTTCTGAGATGAAAATTAAAAGATGAATAGTATGTGAATCACAATGTCTTTCAAAATTTGCTGACAGTCTGAAGAAACACTGGAAAGCTGTGAAATTCTTGCGTTCTAAAGCTAATAGTGTGCACCTTATTAAAAACGAGGACAACAGAAAACTAAACATCCCATTATTATGAGATTTTTCTGAAGTTGTAATTACTCTACCAAAGCACTTCTGTATATTCCACAATGTTTTGCAAACTCCATGAAGAGAAAACTGGTTTCAAGAAGAGCATATTTGAGAGCTGGTGGTTTAGCCGAGGAAGATTGGCAATTTTTGGCATTGTACAGTGTAGTGCCTTGACGCAGTTGCATTCACTGAAAACCGTGACCTGGAGAATAAATATATGGTCATATAAATCTGCAAAGTCACGCACTTTTTCTCCTTCAAGATGATGCACTAGATACTTTTGCAGTGAGACTTTAAAATACAGAGAGTACTTTCTCAGTCTTGACGTTTGCTTTTGTTTCCTTCATAAAAAAATGAATTTGAAGGGTCATCTAATGGTGGCACATCTCGCTCCATCAACAAAGAAAAAGGACTGAAGCAAATTATGACAGTTGTTACAAAATTAGGAGGTCAAGAAGTGCCAAAGCTGTGGAAATGACTTAAGCATGAGTAATTGAAAGGGCAAATTTTGAAAGTTTTGAAATTCTAAAGGCTTAATTATTTTTAAGAACAGGTTAGGATTAATGTTGTATAAATGCAAGAAGAAACGCACAGTTTTCCTCTCCAATTTTTGTTCAAGACTGGAAAATAAGGTATCCATTGATTTTAAATTAAAATTGTTCTACACACAAACTCGGCATATGGAATCATATTAGTTTTTAAGTGCTTAGTGGTAACTGGGCTTTATCCAACTCTGAACCAGACAAAGCTCAGCCCATGAAAAAGTCCTTCTCATGAACATCCTACAAACGAATATAACTAGGAAGAAAATGAGTGCATCTGCAGAAATTATTACAGATCAGGTATTTGGGTTAATTCCATGTGAACACAAAGGTAATGGTGCCATCTGTGCTGTACAAATAGAAATTAATCCTATAGCGGATGAATTCTGTACCACCTTTAAAAGGGGAAATAGTTTTTCATTATTTGGTAATCAAATCTGATCAAACCAAACGAGCATTAGGCACTAGCTAATAGGCAAAAAATGTGAGCAAATTTCAAATCTCCCAAGTCACTGTGCATTGTTTTTAGTGGCAAGCACATTCTCACTGATGTTCTCATATCACTGATAGCACCAATTTCACAAAGAAAAGTAAGTAACAAGTCATTTGGAACAGCAGGTAATGACAGTATTGGTCTTTATTCTCACTTGTGCCAAACCTCCTTTTACACCAACTCGGGAGACTAGAGGCTCCTAAAAGCATCACTTTACCAGGTGTTGAGCAACCTTAATGAACATGAAAATCAAACCCATTACTTGAGAGAGGATATAATATAGTGCCTGGCTGCCAATAACCCCCACACAGGTGCCTTCACTCACTGGGAGTTCAAGAAAGAAACACATCAAAGTAACTAGGAAGGGAAATTATTCCATTAGCTGCAGAAGTCAGGGAAAACCACTACCAAGTAAGGTGGCACTGTGTTCTTGGAGGCAGAGAGAGCCTCTCTCCCATTCTGCAGTTGGTTTTGCAGATAGCAAAAGGTGGTGGAAAAAGGAAAAAAAATAAAAGAAAGAAGGAGTCTTTCTAAAGCTTAAATGCTGGTTATCTGAAGGCTATATGAACTCAGTAAGGTAGTGCGCTGAACAGACTGATGCAGCTAAAGATACCTGCAGAAGCAAGAGAAGAAAAAAGAAGAAGAGACAAGACAAAAGTTGATAAAAATTACAAAAAGAAACTTAGAGCAGAAAAGAATAAGAAATAAAAGGGAGAAAACTGAAAAGAAGAATAGTCCAAAGCCACCAATCAAATAAACTTGCAAACTCAAAACAGACATCTCTAATAGCAGTCTGAGCAGACAATACAGTACAAGTCTGAGCCTAAGAGGAAACACAAAACAAGACACAAGGGGATAATTTTTCTTCCAATTTGTCCTGTTTGTTACATGTCCTGATTTTACTTCTATGTGGTGGTTTAGGCCAATAACCACCCAGTCATAATATCACTCCCCCTCCTAAGCTGGACAGGAGAGAGAGAGAGGAATATAACAAACTGCTTGTGAGTTAGATAAGGATGGAGAGATCACTTGGTAATTATCATCACGAAAATCATGAGCAAAACAGACTCAGCTTAGGGAGAAAAAGGTTTGATTTATTAAAGAAACAATAAAAGCAGGGAGACGAGAAATAATACCTTCTTAAAACACCTCCCCCCACCCCTCCACTTCCCAGGATTCCCTTTCCTTCCCCTCCAGCAGCACAGGGGATGAGGAATGGGGGTTGCAGTCAGTTCATTACAGATGGACTTTGCTGCTGAAACCTTTACATTCTAAAAAGGGAAACTAGCTGAGAAAAGCTTTCATCCTTTCTTTGTTGCTATCATCTACTTTCTTATCTCCCACCCCTGTTATTTGACTATTTGTATATCAACAAGCAGCTGCATCCAGAGTGAGTCTCCTGGATACAGCAGACGTAGGAGGGCATTTTTCTCTTGAGAAAAAGAGTGGTAGTGACACTCAAAACCCCCAGTGGACTCAGGGAGACATTTCCCATGAGAAAGGCACACAAGCATCTGACACCTGCATGGGTACCACAAAAGAACAGGGATGTAAGAGGCGCTGATTTTGGTTGCACCAAAACATTTTGTGGATGTGCCTTATACAGAGGACACAGAGGCAGTAAACTTGGATAACTAGAGCAACACTATTAACTGGGTTCAGCAGGGCCCTCTTGGACCTCCACAGCCTCTATGGCAACAAGCCTGGTTCTGGTCATCTTTCTACACTCCTTCACCACTCTGTACTATCTACAGAAGGCAAGTGAAGTTCGGTTCCTCTTCCAGGTTGTGTGTCCCCAGTCTCTGTCACTGGAAACTCTCTGGGTCTGACCTTGGAAAATGCAGAGCACTCTTCTCCTCTGTAGGTTTTCCTTGCTGTGGGGGTGGCCTGAGGTCATGATTTTCACTGTGTGAATGATATTCTCTGTGCTTGTGAAGGACAAGCATTTATTGGACCATCTGTCTATGGTCTTCTCATGGTCTGCTGTGCTGCTGGCAACACCATGATTCTCATCATATTTTTAGCTCCCTTTCTCTCAGATTTATTTGAGTAAAAATCTTGATGCAATAGGATGGGACAGAAATGGCTGCAAACTGAAGGGGAATTATACACATTTCTCAAATGGTAGCAGCTATTGCTTTGCATAAAGCTTACCCAATCCCAAATTGATGCGGCAGATGGAGGAAGGGAAAACAGGTTACATGCCTGCAGTGTTAGTGTACTGACAAGCTTTGCCCTGCCAACTAGCTCAATGACTTGCCATGCCTCTGTTAGAGTGGTTTCCAAGAGGACATGAAATTGCAGTTTAGACTGTAATTTATGAGTGCTTTTCATGTCAGAAGAGTGTAGTGAAATTTAGCTGCAGGTATCAACTCTTAGGTTAGAAAATAATTATTTTGTAAACGGCAAAATATTTATCATTTGCATATAGGGAGTAAACAGCAAGCCTCAGTCTGAATCTCCTAATAAGAAGGGCCTTGAAAAATCTCATTGTTTGTTATAATCATGTTATTTGTTACTCTGTGACTCTGAAACAAAGAATATTCAAATTAAAATTGCTTACTGTTATTTGCCTGCAAATTAATACTGCCATTTGCTATTTCATGACCTCATATGCTGCTCTGTTCTAAGCTTTCTCGCCAGCACACACAAGACTGGGCTATTTTAATTTTGCTAACTGCATACTCAGAATAGGATCTACGAACTTAGGAAGCTAGGTGGTTGAATTCCTCCCAACACATGCCCCTTAAATACTGTCCTAGGAGCAGTGAATCGCTTACTCTGAACATTCAGCAGTCCACGCTGTTTTCAGTCCTACCATGAATATTGGTCTGGATTTGAAGAAACTACACTAAAGAACCAAATAGATTACTACCAAAGACAGATTTTTGTGTAACCTATGCATGACCCATGGATCTGCAAGCATGTGTCACTGAAGAATGCACATAAAATTAATTTCTATAATACTTTAATTAGAAAATTTATTTCCCATTACACAGGAATAGTTACTTCAGCAGATTTTTCATTGATATAAGATGAGGATTGAAGCCATGTGGAACAGGCTGAGGTTCAGAGTTTACAGAATATTGGCCTAATATTTGTTGGTTTATACCGGACAGAGTCTGTAGCTAAGCATATACAATTAAAACAATTTAAAGGTGTGAAGCTCCAACTAGCCAAGAGTCAAGTTGTTTCAAATTTGTATTTCTGAATCCATTTAAAAAAAAAAACCCTCTCTACCTGTATCTGAATTGAGACATGTGTATGTACAGTTATCTCACTTTGAATTTCAGCTTCCCTCAATTCAGCTTCCTTCTAACAGCCAAGTGTTCTTGACTGTAATCACACCTACACTCTCCATCTCAGGGCTGTGACACCTGTCCTATCTGACAACTGCAATGCACTAACAGCCAGAGGATGCCATGTCCCCATTGAAGCAGTGGGAACTCAGGCACAGGGATGCTGCAGCAAGGCCTGGGAAAGCTTTTGAGACCTTAGACGCGTGTCCCGGTGTGGTACTTTTCTTGGGAAATGTCATCATCCCATAGCACCATGGTTTACACAGAAATGAAATTGAGATGACAGAGTCTGAAAGGAAGCAGTCTGTTCAGACCTGGACAAGGATAAGGATAAGGCCCTGAAGTCTTTCTGATATATGTACCCAGCACCGACCATCCAGCATATGCCTGGAGTGACCAAACACATGCTTACTCCACATAACACAGAAGTGTTCATGTTAGCTTCAACTCCTGTTTCACACTTGTCTGTTTTGGACCAGAACAAGGACTTGCAAGCTCCACAATGAACATGTTGAGGCTCTTTGTCCAAGTTAACAAAATTTTTCCTGCTTCTGATAGTGAACACAGCGTAATAGGTAAAGGGGTTCCACATCCCATCCAGGATATGTTCATCAGCGTGTTCATACAGGAGCTGTGGGATGAATCAAGGAACTGAAGATTCAACTTGTCCCGATATGTAGCAGTTTTTCTGGTGCATTTTGGATGTAGCAGAACTGCTCATACCTCTTTGACATGTACCTGAAGTAATCTACATTTCATTTAAATTATACAATCTTTTTGTGAGATAATTTGAATCAACACTACAAAGGAATCTGTGCTTGTCTGGGGTCTAAATCACTTTCTAGTACTTGAATAGGTTTTCGGTAGGCACCACTGCCTGCCTCACCAGTCTAGGTCCACAACAACCTCCCCTCAGCACATAACTCAAGGACTCAGTGCCTTCCTACCTGCTTGCCCCAGCCACAAACCCACAATCACCATTTTCTTCTTCACATTTTTAGACCTCTGATGCTGCTCCACACAAGCTTACAGCAAAGATAAATCTATCACTGTGGAACCAGGGCTCAGGCATTTCATTCAGAGTAGTAATATATAATGGCCTCTCTCCAGTATCTGATATTTCCCTCTCATCACTGTTGCCTTCACTGATCCTTTTTGCATTTGTCCTTTCGTCTGCATCACTGTCAGCCTTCAGTGCACGGTACTAGCCACAGCCCCTTGCAAAGCTAGTGCACCAGCTGACTCTAACCTTTTCTCTCCTGATGTACTCTTTGTCCGTTTCACAGATTTTAAGTTCAAATTAAGAATAGCTTCACCAGCTTTTCCCACCTCTGAGGGGACTCTAGCTGTGACACCAGCCGAGGAGTACGTAGACAATTACGGGGAAGTAATTTGTCCTAACTCTGATCTATTGGAAACACTGCTTCTCTGCATTGCATCACTCCTTTGTCTGTGTTTTGAAGATGTCCTCCTAAATTAAAAAACAAACCCTCTGGGATTAAAGACTCCTACATTTAAAGACCTCGGGCTGCTGTGCTGCCACCACAATCAGTAGGTCTCACTTCTTTATCCCCACGTATCAGCTCAGTAGCAGCATCAGACCCAAATTAAGCTTCTCTACTCATTTATTTTCTGTGGTCTAATATCTGCCAAGCATTTGACCACAGCTTTTTGGCTTGCTTCTACAGCCTCCAGGATCTTGAGAGGGCTTGCATCCAGCTACTAGCTGAGCCTGCAACAGCTTAGCTGTTGTGGGTGATACAGGCAGTGTGCACTTCATAGTCTGAGGCCATAGGCATGTGACATTCAGTCTGGATCTCCAGCTCTCAAAAGGTCTTGGGAAAAAGGGAATCCATTTGGTGGTTGGTTTGTTTTTGCAGAAATACGGACAGCTCTTTTCTTTTTTTCATTTCTGTTGCCTTTCCCCCATAATGATGATTTTATTTCTAAGAATATTGGCATATTTGAAGGTGCTTTTGGAAATCAAGACACCTAGCAGAGACAGTATAAAAGGCACATCAATGCACCAGATGTATTGAACTGTGAGAGTAAAATTTTTCAACCTCATTTTAAATAGTTAGCAAGTCAATGGAGCGTTCAGCAAACAGAATTCTGAAAGAGCAACAGAGCAAGAACGGCTACATCCACACACCAGCCCTTTGGTTCGGATCAGAAACGTGCTATTCCCCATCATCCCCATTTTGGTTTGCATCACAGAGCATGCATCAGACTCCCCTTGGATTAAGTCATATCAGAAGCTGCACACTGAGAGCACACCTAATGCACTCTTGCCCAAAAATATGTTCAGTCTAGGGGATCAGAGTAGAGCGAGTTCAAACAAAAAAACAACACCACCACCCTGAAATGTGCATATTGTGTCTGTAGGTCCTTGAGACCAGATGTTTCATTTGTAAAATCTCTCCTAGAGGAGCAGAAGCAGTCCACACCACTTTATAATGCAAACATAGCCTATCACAATTTCTTTCATTAAATTGGAAAGCTGAGAGTAGGAACCAAACAGTGCAGGAGTAACCCTTAGTGTATTTGTATCTATGTGGGAAGATACAGCTAGCTTGCCACTGGCATTCCAGTATTACTACCACTGTATATTAAATTTGTACACAGAAGTCCTTGATGTGGATTAGGTGACTATTATAGGTGCTGCTCAGTCTTGTTAAAATTGTCCCTAGACCAAACAACGTGAACAGGAAAAAAAAAAATCGCGCTACAGTCTGTTTGTAGAGGGAGCAAGAAAAAGAGGTTGCTGCTGTAGCTATATATTTCTCCAGACTAGGCATAAACGAGGACACAAGTGAAAAATTACTTTGGTCTCATCCTCACTCAGATTCAAATTCACCACTAAACTGCAAATACACCAGCCCAATTAGTCAGCTTGTCTCTTCTGAGGCCAGCCCTGGGAATGAATAAATGCTGGATGTCAGGAGAAAGATGGGAACAGCCAAACTGGGCAAAGAAACCTCCTGCAGCCTCTCTCTGCCAGCAGCTGGCTCTGAAAGTCTCTGCTGGGAGACCTGCACCTTCCTAAGCACTAAATCCACTCCTGACAGCAACTCTAATGTCTGATCTGTATGAATAAGTTTCAAAATGTCGTATGATTACAGCTTCGTAATATTCTGGAAGCAGATGGCAGTCACAGCTGACAGCGACAGTAGTTGCAAGTGCAAATAAGAGGTGGCAGAGAAGAGGGGGAAGACACAGAGTTGGCTTAGGAAAACAGTGTAAGAAAAGGAGCTCTTATTTTGAAGACACAACCAAATGATGAAAGCAGGTAGGGAGGATTTAATTGCCACTGGGAGAAAAACCTTCGTCTCAACTCTGGAGCATAGTACAGTGTGTGCTTAAATGTCTTGCTAAACAGAAAAGAGAAGGACACAGAGAGAGAGAGAAAGACATTAATACATTCAACTGCACTTGACCCTTAGGAGTGCCACTCCACTCTCCTAGGAAATAAGCAGTAGCAGGCATTTCAGAAACTAACACTCAGTGCCTGGATAAACAGACACAATAAATCCCAGCTCCCCCCGGACACCTCCTTACTTCTGGGTCAGGTGATAAACTTCACTAGTCTGAGATAAAGCTCTTACTTTTCTAAATCATCTCATGAAACAAAGTAGCTGGCATTTATCTGCTGATCCTACCGATGCTTTAAAAATCATTACACCCTCAGTGCAATCCTTGAGGTCATGCATACTTCATTAAGATGCAAGAGGGAATGTCAAACAATCCATGGTGCTAAATGAAGCTCTTACAAAGTATGTTCAGAATACTTCCATTCTTACTCTAGTTAGCAGGGAGAGATTATTTCCTTCCTTAATCACCTAAAGAGTTAAGCAAGAGAGAGGAAATCTCAAAGAAGACACTCAGTGCATCTTATTCCTCTCCCTTCTCCCAGCTTTTTTTAAAACATAACATACATCAAAGTAAAAAAATGACATGTGGTGCCCCGAAGCTTTCTGCAGCATACTTTTCGGTTTTGGAAATTTCATTTTCTACCTTATGATGATTACATGAGAGGGATGAAATGCTTGCTTTGAGATTCATCTTAGACAGAGATGTAATAAACGTTGTGGCTTCCAACTGCAATGGAACAAATTCTTTCATAGCTGGGCAAGGGGGGAGTATGTGGTTTAGTTGATACTTGAGCACTTAGGTATGGGTGGGGATACCAAGTGGGCAGTATTTGGAAGAGTAGAAAAAAGGCAGCAAGAGAGAAAAAAGAGGGACTGCTGGCTCAGATAGTGAAGCGGTCACTTTTGCTATAAATGTAGCCCACCCTACTTGAAAATTAGTTTCTCAGTTCACACTGAACTGCAGCTGTCCATACACACACACATACACACACAACCCCAATCCTACAATAAATAATTGATCATATTTTATAGTTTCTCCTCAGCTAAGTCCCAAGAGTGACACAGTATGAAGACTGAATCATATCTGCCTTATAACAAAAAGTTTGTTCCTCCAGGTACGTAAGGAAAGATGGAGATCATTTTAATCCTTACATGCTATGCTGAATTACTTCTTCACTTTTTATCTTTGCTATATGCTGTTGTTCAGAAGGGACCACACTGAGGCTGAGAAATTCACCTTACTTTCATAAGTTAAGTAGGAAAAAAGTAGATTTGTGTTGCCCTGAGATTCCTTTCATGAAGTTTATAAAAATATATAAGTGTATTCATAACTAAACAAGAGAAGGCCAACTGGTCAAAACCTCTGACTTGGACCCATATTTTCACATTGATCTCTGAGTAAAATATGGCTTTACCAAAGGCAAGTCATGTTTGACAGAGAAAGACATTAATACATTCAACTGCACTTGACCCTTAGGAGTGCCACTCCACTCTCCTAGGAAATAAGCAGTAGCAGGCATTTCAGAAACTAACACTCAGTGCCTGGATAAACAGACACAATAAATCCCAGCTCCCCCCGGACACCTCCTTACTTCTGGGTCAGGTGATAAACTTCACTAGTCTGAGATAAAGCTCTTACTTTTCTAAATCATCTCATGAAACAAAGTAGCTGGCATTTATCTGCTGATCCTACCGATGCTTTAAAAATCATTACACCCTCAGTGCAATCCTTGAGGTCATGCATACTTCATTAAGATGCAAGAGGGAATGTCAAACAATCCATGGTGCTAAATGAAGCTCTTACAAAGTATGTTCAGAATACTTCCATTCTTACTCTAGTTAGCAGGGAGAGATTATTTCCTTCCTTAATCACCTAAAGAGTTAAGCAAGAGAGAGGAAATCTCAAAGAAGACACTCAGTGCATCTTATTCCTCTCCCTTCTCCCAGCTTTTTTTAAAACATAACATACATCAAAGTAAAAAAATGACATGTGGTGCCCCGAAGCTTTCTGCAGCATACTTTTCGGTTTTGGAAATTTCATTTTCTACCTTATGATGATTACATGAGAGGGATGAAATGCTTGCTTTGAGATTCATCTTAGACAGAGATGTAATAAACGTTGTGGCTTCCAACTGCAATGGAACAAATTCTTTCATAGCTGGGCAAGGGGGGAGTATGTGGTTTAGTTGATACTTGAGCACTTAGGTATGGGTGGGGATACCAAGTGGGCAGTATTTGGAAGAGTAGAAAAAAGGCAGCAAGAGAGAAAAAAGAGGGACTGCTGGCTCAGATAGTGAAGCGGTCACTTTTGCTATAAATGTAGCCCACCCTACTTGAAAATTAGTTTCTCAGTTCACACTGAACTGCAGCTGTCCATACACACACACATACACACACAACCCCAATCCTACAATAAATAATTGATCATATTTTATAGTTTCTCCTCAGCTAAGTCCCAAGAGTGACACAGTATGAAGACTGAATCATATCTGCCTTATAACAAAAAGTTTGTTCCTCCAGGTACGTAAGGAAAGATGGAGATCATTTTAATCCTTACATGCTATGCTGAATTACTTCTTCACTTTTTATCTTTGCTATATGCTGTTGTTCAGAAGGGACCACACTGAGGCTGAGAAATTCACCTTACTTTCATAAGTTAAGTAGGAAAAAAGTAGATTTGTGTTGCCCTGAGATTCCTTTCATGAAGTTTATAAAAATATATAAGTGTATTCATAACTAAACAAGAGAAGGCCAACTGGTCAAAACCTCTGACTTGGACCCATATTTTCACATTGATCTCTGAGTAAAATATGGCTTTACCAAAGGCAAGTCATGTTTGACCAACCTGGCAGCCTTTTATGAAGATGTAACCAGGTGGATAGATGGTGGTAGTGCAGTGGGTGTGGTTTACCTGGATTTCAGCAAAGCTTTTGACACTGTTTCTCACAGCATCCTTGCAGAAAAACTGAGAAAGTGTGGGCTGGATGATCAGGTCATGAGTGGATTGTGAACTGGTTGAAGGGAAGAAGGCAGAGAGTTGTGCTCAATGGGGCAGGGTCTAGTTGGAGGCCTGTGCCTAGTGGAGTCCCTCAGAGGTTGGTGCTGGACTGGTACTGTTCAATCTATTCACTCATTAATGACCTTGCTGAGGGAACAGGGGACACTGTCAGCAGCTTTGCAGATGGTATTAAACCGGGGGCAGTGGCTGACACACCAGAGGGCTGTGCTGCCATTCAGTGAGACTTGCACAGGCTGGAGAGTTCGGCATAGAGAAATCTAATGAAATTCAACAAGGCAAGTGTAGAGTCTTGCATCTGGGAAAGAATAACCCCATGTACCAGTACAGGCTGGGGAATGAACTGTAGTGTAGGGTAAAGGGCCCTGGGTGTCCTGGTCAACAGCAGGATGAGCATGAGCCAGCACTGTGCTCTCGTGGCCAAGAAGGCCAATGGCATTCTGGGGAGTACTAGAAGGGCTGTGAGCAGTAGGTCAAGAGAGGTTCTCCTCCCACTCCCCTCTGCCCTTGTGAGGCCATATCTGGAATACTGTGTCCAGTTCTGGGCCCCTCAACTCAAGAAGGAAAGGGAGCTGCTGGAGACAGTTCAGCGCAGGGCCACCAAGGTGATGGAGTGGAGCATCTGCCTTATAATGAAAGGCTGAGGGAGCTGGGGCTCTTCAGCTTGGAGAAGACTAAGGACTGACCTCATTAATGTTTACAAATACATAAAGGGTGGGTGTCAAGAGGATGGAGCCAGGCTGTTCTCAGCGATGTCCAGTGATAGGACAAGGGGCAATGGGTACAAGCTGGAATATAAGAGGTTCCAAAGAAATACAAGGAAGAATTTCTTCACTGTGACGGTGCTGGAGCACTGGCACAGGCTGCCCAGATTTGTTGTTATGTCTCCTTTGGGGACATTCAAAACCCACCTGGACGAGTTCTTGTGTGGCCTACTCTAAGTGGTCCTGCTCTAGCAAGAGGGTTGAATGAGATGATCTTTCAAGGTTCCTTCCAGCCAGAGTCTTTGATTCTGTTATTCTGTGATAAAAGATCCTATTCAGGTTTATCTATCAACACAACCACCCCTTTGGATTCCCTTTAGAAAATGTCTTTTAAAATTACTTTGGTGTCCTGATGTATATGTCTAGCTTCAGTGCATGAGAAGCCTTCCTCTGTCCTGTCAGAATGTGGAAGCATGAATTTTGGGACAGAGCGTGCCTGAAAGCACTGTAAGGTCAAAGATGGGGCAGGACACTCCTTTGCTGGGAAGTGCTGCTCACTGTCCTCCATCATGCTCATCTCTTGTTCAGGCTTACACAGTTAGACTAGTTAGCAAATTAAAATGTCACTAGTCCACCGACACTGCAGAAAGCAGACTTCTGGAGTACAGTTCTTGTACAACCCAAATGTGGTGAAGATCAGAGCAAATCAGCCATTGAGAGCAGTGTGCAAAGTGAGGGACAGGGTTGAGCAAGGCTAGGCAGGGCAAGCCTGCCTAGCTAGGGCTCACAGGGAAAAGTAAACTCATTAGGTTCTCTTTCAAGACCATAAGCAGTAGGGTTCATGACAGACTCATTCAGCGTATCAAGAGCTGGCACTGATGCTGAACTCCTGAGTGGGCACTCAGCCAGATCCACTGCACCTATGTCTGCTGAGCACCTGTGTGGTCATTGGGTAGGTATCATGCTGAAAATTACAGATTAGCTTGTCACCTTGTGCATTTCACATAAGCTACAATCTTTTGGGAATTTAGTGACTCTGCTTGAGAGTCTTTGGAGTACACTTGTGGAATTGCATTGTGTAGGCTGCAAGACTGGAATCACTAAATGTATTGTTTAGATTGGCAGATAGCCACTGCAACCCATGTTCTGGTGCTATAGGCAACCTATTTTGGTGTTTTGCCTGTCTCTGTGCAGGACTGGGTTACAGAGGATTTAATTTTTTGCAGTTTATACCTCAGCTTTGACCTTTGGCTGTTGGCAGATTGATCCCTTCCCAACAGCTCTGTTCATTTACCATTTAGCTTACATCCTTGCAGTAAAGCATAGGGACCTTTTCTTTCAGTTACTCCTACAAACAAATAGCAGTATTGTAAGAAGGCAAGAGCACAGTGAAAAATCTTGAATTAACCTCAAATCCAGCCAAACTTGTCACACAGTGAGGCCTACTTCCATCAGAGCTGTAGGCAGCCCTATCCAGTGAAAAGCCATTTGACTTCCACTTCTCTAGCTTCTCTAGCATACACAGTCATACCTTGTGAGTGGGGGAAGAAAGAGATACAGCCCATTTCAGAATGGATGTATTGCTATGATTTTAGTAGCTACAGACTTGACAAGTTTGAGGAAGATTCACAAGTGGCCCTGAAATAACATTAGGAGAACATTGTCGAAGTGCCAGACTGTCAGAGAGTTATTTGAATGTGAATTTTCCGCTTTACAAGTTGCCTTGGGGACAGCAGCATCAGCTTGTGAACAATTGGCAATATAGTCTACACTGATCATACCAGGGAGTTGAAACTGGGGTTTCTACTTGAATGGTTGTACTAAAACACAGAAAACAATTAATTGCTTCTTGATGTAAGGACATCACCAGGCTTTAACCTGTGACCCAAGAACTGTTTGATGCATATTAGGGAAAGTATTGAGTATACAGTACCTTTGCCTCACAGAGGCTTAGGCTACTTTTGAAACACAGTATTTCAGCTGAACTTGCCTTGGAAATAAAAAGGTTGTGAAGCAGCTACCTTTTACCTTAAAATAATTTAACTGAAACTGCTAGTGATTCAGGAGCTGTTTTACACATGGCTGAGCTGTCTGTGGGGGAGGAATGGGATGGTTATTGGAAGAAGGTCATCTTATCAGCCCTTCTATCAATAAGTTCTCCTTACACAAGTGATCCTTGGCCCCAGCACATTGTCATGGTTTTGTGTGGAGCCATTTCTGATAAGGTGGAAGGGGCTGTAAAGATGGCTGTAAGAAGTTGCATGAAACTCTCCCCAGCTCTGAGCCAGACCCACTTCTAGGGCTGAGACAATTAGGCACCTCCACAATTACTTTTCAAGAAGAAGAAGCCGGAAGAAGAAGGTTCTTCCTGTTCCTTTTTTTGCTGTTCTTCCTTCTTTTCCAGCTGGTGGTGGAAGGAGTTGGAGGAGAGAGAAGTGACCATGTGGACACCAAGGTTAGTGAGGGAAGAGAGGAGGAAGTGTGTTGCAGCAGTGACTGCCCTGCATCCTATGGAGAGGAATAGTGAAGTAGAGATTTGTTTGCACTTCATTAAAGACCCTGCATCAGAGGCAGTGACTATGCCCAGAGGAGACTCCGTCCTGTGGGAGGGACCCCATATTCACAGAAGCTGTAACTGTGGGGAAGAACCCGTGCCAGAGAAGTTTGTTAAGGACTTTGTCTGGTGGAAGGGACCTTGTACTGGAGCAGGGGAAGAATGCTAGGAGTCATCCTCATCTGAAAATAGAGAAGTGGCAGAACCCATCTCTGAGAGACTGACCACATCTCCCATTCCCTACGTCCCCAAGATGTTGAGGGCGGGGGAGGCTGAAATATCGGGAGCAGTGAGCTGGGCCCAGGAGGAAAGGAGGAATGGGGGAGGGAGATCTTAAAGTGCTGGTTGTAATTTTCTTGTCATCCTGCTCTATTTTTTCTTTTTGTCCTTTCTGTTTCTTGTAGGTAGTAGAAAAAACTGAAATTTTATCTCTGTCACCAAAAAAAAAAAAAAAGCGACAAGTTTCACATAATCAGAAGATGGGCACCTTCTCCACCAAGAGCATCTTCCATATG